>RJWJ010012783.1:0-41289 GCA_004363605.1 Indri indri
GAAATACCACACAGCACTTCTGCTTGTAGCCCATTGGCCAAATTTTAATTGGATGACCAAACCCAGCTGGAAGGAAGACTGAGAAACCTCTTTCCTCCATATACACATCTAAATAAAATTAGGGTTTTGTCAGTGAGGAGGAAAGAGCAAATGGTTACTGAGGTAGGCAACCAAGTCTCCATCATGAGGGGACATAAAAGATAATTTTATCCCCAGGTAGCGCAAAGTCATCTAATATTTCATCAGTTTGGCTTCATGAATGTAACGCAGCCTTTTGATTTTTAAATATGCCTTAATAAGACAATACTTAGTAATGTTACACATTACTTTTTTCTTAAAGCTATCCTTATTGTTTATCTTGAGCAGATTTCCAGACATAAAAAAAATTTAAGAACATGCACTTTAAATTTTGACCAGAATGAAAGTCTGATATAGTACCTCTAGGATTAATTTTCTTATGTAATCTATCATATAATAAGCATTATATTGTCTCAATAAAACCCTAGTCTGGTGTCTAGGTTTAATCAGCAAGGTAACACAGAACAAGAAAAGGTTAAGAAAATCTTCATAAAACAGCTGGAATTTTAGAGATTTTTTTACAAATGTTCTTGTTTTCCTCTTTTTAGGCACATGATACTATTGTACTTCTGTACCAATGCTGAAGTTACATATGAACATATAACTTATTGAGTCAATGGCATATGAGGAGAAGTGCTCTATGTTATTTCTAAGTGGTAGCTCTAAGAACCAGTGAGGAATTTTTTGTGTTCCCTTCTCCTGCCATTATTTATAGAATTATTATAGAAATTATATAAACACATATAGAATTATTATAGAAACAAATATAGAAATGGAGCCTCCTTCACCAAGGTTTCCTGAGTGCAATCTCCACCTAGGATGGGCATGTAGCATGAGCAAGAAATAAACTATTGTGCTAATCCACTGAGATAGGGGCTTGTTTGTTACTGTAGCATGACCTAGCCTATACTAACTGATACTCCTCCTCAGATTCACTTCAGCTAATATCTCTCCAAATAACAAATTTTCTCTTTTTAAGTGAATGTTAAAGTGCTAAAATTATCTTTCAATCGGCATTAAGGAATTATATATTTTCCTATTAAACTTTTTTTCTATAAAATGCCTCTATCTATAACCTGCTCTTTGCAAGCAACCAGATATATATAGAACACCACCTTTGAAAATACATGGATGAAAAACTTTATGTCCATCACACATTTTACTTTGTGGGAACATGATCCATGAATATAACTAGAGCAGTTAAGAAGTTCGTATTCTAATTAAACTCAAAGGAATTATCAGGCAACTATCAGTGCTGGAAATCGGTTTTAGCCATATTTTGAAATTGATGTATGGAATAGCCATGCTCATAAATGAGTACTTTGTCAATTATTTCTGTCAGTGATAGGGCTTACTCATTTTTTCTGGGAATATTGAGTTATTTACTCATTCAACAAATTCTTACGAAGTGGCACCTGAAGCACTATTCTTAGTACTGGAAAAATATAAGGATAAATAAATCACATATCTGGCCTTCAAGAAACCAATCATCAAGCAGAGATGAAAATAAAAAGCTCTGCCAATGTGGGGCAAAGGCAATATATGTAACCTAAACATTTGTACCCCCGTAATATACTGAAATAAAAAAAAATCTCTGCCAATAGGGGCAGTTTTATAGGGAAGAAGGTATTCATTATTGTATATTATATGAAAAAATACTCTGTGATCTGATTTCTTAGGAATATTACTATACAGACATTATAGAAAACTTCATGGAAGAGGAGAAGACATTTGAGGAGAATTATGAGCTACTAAGGATTTTTTTTTCCACATGTGAACTATGCTCTGGTGTTTTTCCTTATCACATACAAATTAGGATCTGAAATATGAGTAATATTGTGATAGCCAGAATTTAGAGAAGAAGTAGAACTTTCCTATGAGCATACGAACATTCACAGAGGGAATTCCAGAAGCAATGTGTAGGGGTATGCACAGGAGCATATGAATTAAGGTTGAAAATGTGATAAAGTGTTTATCATTCCACTTTGTAATTATTTCTCACAAACCTACATTTCATTGCAGACTGTACGCTCCATGAGTTTAGGGGCTTCATCATTCATCCCTGTATCCCAGAATAGCTTGGCTCAGAATAGTCGCTGAAATTGTTATTGAAACTACAAGGGAGTTTCAGCCTAGGTCTAGTTGCTTGCCACACAAAGAGCCAATTATTGAGATAACAAGGATTTCCAAGGAAGAAAGTAATTTTTAATATGAAACACATCTGCCAGGAGAACAGGAAATCAGAATCAGCCTCAAATGCATCTCCCTGACTAATGGAGAGTACAGGCTTTTTAAGAGAGGCTATGTGTATTGGGGCAGGTGGTGGTGTAATTAATAAGGGGCTGCGTGCATTTGGGCAGGTTGTGGGGGATGGCAAGTTTTGGTATCAGTAAGTCTGCCAAGGAGCCTTCAGAATCTCAGCTCCTTGACTTGCAGAAATTCTGCCATTTCTGGGAAACAACTCAGAAAGTTCAAATAATTAATTAAAAGATTCAAGGTTCTGGTCGTCATGCCCTACCAGCCTGAGAATCTAAAAGATGGGAGAGGATTTCAAAAAAAAACATATAGGGGTTATTGAAATTTGTTCTTAGAGCCAGTTACAAAATGAAAGAAAGCCCTGATAGAGATAATTTTCTGGATCCTGACTCTTGCTAAAACCCCAATAAAATCTGGATTCTCGAGAGACATGATTTAAAAATACTTGCTGCTACTATACTAAATAATTAGAAACAGAATTAGGCACATGTCTTAGTCTGTTATGGCTGCTGTAACAAAAATACCATATACTGAGTGGCTTAAACAGCAAACATTTATTGCTCACAATTCTAGAGGCTGGGGAGTCCAAGATCAAGGCACTGCCAGATTTGGTATTTGGTGAGGGTCCTCTTCCTGGTTCATAGAGGTCAGTCTCCTTGCTATTTCCTCACATGGAAGAAAGGGGTGATAGAACTCTCTGGGGTCTCTTTTGTAAGGACACTAACCCCAATCATGAGGGCTGTACTCTCATGATTTAATCACTTCACAAAGACACCATCTCCTAATACCATCACATTGGGAATTAGGTTTCAACAAATGAATTTGCAAGGGTGGGGGCGGGGGAAGTCACAAACATTCAGTCTATAGCAGTAAGTCTCTAAGGAAAGAAGAGTGAATAGAAGGGCAGGTATAATAAGACTAGTAATCTACCATGATCCTCTTGTTCTAGAGTAGAGTTTCTTAACTTTAAAAAATGCTGTCAGGCTTTTTGGCAATCTCATGAAGGCTATTGCATTTCAAAGCATAGTATTTCCTAAACACATAGAATAAGATTCAAAGATTGAGAATGTCTTAGTCCGCTCAGGCTGCCGTAATGAAATACCATAGACTCGGCGGCTTAAACAACAGAAATTTATTTTGCACAGTTTTGGAGTCTGGGAAGTCCAATATCAAAGGGCCACAAGGCAAGTTTCATTCTGAGGGCTCTTCTCTTGGTTTGTAGTTGCCTGCCATTTCTTTGTGTGCTCACATGATCTCTTCTTCATGCAAGTGAGGGGGAAGAGAGAGAGAAAGCTCTTCTGTGTCTCTTCTTATACTGAGACTAATCCCATAAGATCGTGGCCCCACCCTTATGACCTCATTTAAACTTACTTATCTCCTTATATTCCTTATTTGCAAATACAATCACATTGGGGGTTAGGACTTCAACATATAAATTTTGATGTGACATAATCCAGTCTATGGCACAGAGGAAACTAATATTATAATAGATTATCAAAATATTTAAAAAATGTAATAAAACATGTACTTCTTTATTAACACTATGCATAAGATCTAATGGTGGAGCTAATACCTACCATACTTTAAAAGTAATGATGAACACAATATCTCAAGATACGTGCAACAACCGAAATTTGATGTAAACCTGTGATTCTTTGGTGAGCAAGGCATAGGTACAGTTGATACTCTTATGGTTTGATTTAAATTGCTGTTAAAAGTGAGTGGAAGTCAAGATGGAATATTTTCCCCATTCAAATTTGTAGATCCACTCTGTCCTTAGAACCTCAGGTTATGGCCCCTTGCTTTAGACAGTTCTCAACTTCCCAGGGGACAAACTGGCACAAAAAATAGCAAGTATCCCATTTTTACTGCCCTCTAGATGGCCACACAGCCCTTTATGGAGGAACTCCTGGACATATGGAAGATAAAATTGTTGTTGAAACTGCAAGAGGATTTTAGCCTAGGTTCACTTGCTCATTGCACAAAGATCCCTATTATTTAGACAATGAGGATTGCCAGGGAAGAAAGGAATTTTCAATGTAACAGACTTCTTGTCCGGTGAATGGGAGAAGCTGCCCCAAATCGTGTCTCTTGCTAACAGAGATCATTGGCTTTTAAAGGAGGCTCCACCTCCCTTGAGGCAGCTCACGGGGTATCTCACCAGGGGCTACAGGCACTGGGGGCAGGTCGTGGGGGGTAGTGAATTTTGTAATCAGGAAGTCTGCCCTGGGGCCTTCAGAATCACAGCTCCTTTGTCTTGCAGACAATCCGTCATTTCTTGTAACAACTCAAAAGGTCAAGTGGTTAGTTAATGGAGAGGATTATATAGGGTTCATTGAAATTCGTTCAATGGGGGGCCAGTTACAGAATGAATCTAAAACTTGATTCTTTCATATTCCTTCCTGTGATGCATAAAAACTAAACTTGAACCAGATATTGTGCTGTTTGGTTTAAATATAGTTCTGAATGCCTGCCCTGGAGTAACTTTATGAAAATTTCTGATAAAGATCTTCCTAAGCCTTTTGGTAGAGGCTTGAGTAGGAAGTCACTTTTAGGTCTGATTTATGCATGCCCTGAAGAGAACCAATCCAATATCATTTTATCATTTTAGCTTGAAAAGAGCTGCAGGTGACTACTGTAGAGGAAAGAAATGTTACCCCTTCACACATCAAAAGTAAGTTCCACTCCCTGACTTTAGCCCACTACTAGGTCAGCCGGAAACATTTCATTCCTTGATCTACAGTATTCCATATAATTTTAGCCCTTTTTGATGCTTTTCTTCCCAAAGACCAAGGTTTTAAACATGCTCCCTCTTCTATCACTTCAGTAATAATCCATGAGCATTTAGGAAAATGGTAGCATAGACTGAAGTGCAGGGAGTGACAGAAAGGTAAATGAGTTAAGTTATTTCCTATTATGTCTTTGGGACATCAAAGATGCTGATTTTGTTAAAAAAAAAATTGGGTTTATCACTGACTTTCTAGACTCAGAAATATTAGGTAAAATAGAATTTTCCCAAACCAAATTATCTTATCCAATTATTTTCTGATATCTTTAGTAATCATGATTACCATTGGATTCATAAACAAGTCAATACAAATTCCTAGGTCTGCAAAGTTTTCTATCTGTCTTTAACATAACCAGTATAAGTAACTCAATTTTTCTGGATTTGAGAGTCTCTTTTGGGATGAGGCAGCTCTGATTTCTTCAAAAGTCACTTCCATTACTTGTTTCCAACAAAATAGGTGAAGAAAAGAAAAAAAAATTTGAAGCCCAAATTGGCCTGCTTTTCTACTCATTATAATAAAAATGATTGAAGGACTAGCGATTGCAAGTATTGAACAAAATGAGATTTAGGGATTATCTGTGGGTTTTAATCAGGTGTTCCACCCAGAACTCTTAATATTGAAGAGATTGCAATGGAGCTATATATGGAGAAATAATAAGCATTCTTTGTTATACTGTTCACTCTGTATAGTCTCCCTCATATTCTAAAATATCCATCTATTGTGTCTATGGGAGCCTTAAATTATCTATCACATGCTCAAATTACATAAAATATTAAATGCTCTTTATTTTTTTTACCAAATATATTATTTACACTGCTAAGCAGAATACCTATGAGTAGAATTAAAGCACAGTATAATTATAAGGAATGGTAAGTAACGTCATTAAGAATGTGGTGTAAAGAAAAGACAGTGTTATTCATAAAAATCAAATGGAGAAAAGGAATTGATATGTTTAGAATAACTTTGCTTGGAAATAGTCAATATATTTTTACAGCATCGAAGTCAGGTAAATGTAGATGGCAAGGTGAGAAAATATGGGGTTTTGTATTCTCAGACCAAAAATCAGGCAATCAATACCTATGACCCAAATATTAATTGACAATGTATTGAGCAAAATAATCATGAATACTAAAAAAAGAGCAATATGGGGGAAATCGATGGGTTCTGGAGGACTTGGAACCTTTCAAGGGGAGCAGTTGTTTCAGGCTATGATCTGCTAATTCATTTTCAGAAACACAACCAGAGATTAAACAAATGCTCAAATTTCTTTCCACCTTTATAAGAAAGAAGCAAATGTGGAAACAATAAACACAGAGAAAGGAATTTTTTCAAGAAAGAAAATTCTATAACCACTTTTAGAGAGAGTACCTATTTAGTCTTAATTGAGGCCACCTACTATTTGAGGCTCTGGATTAGGGTTTTATCCTACATTGAGACCACGTACAATTTGAGTGTCTGGATTAGGGTTTTTCTTGTTATTATTATCAAATTTCCCCTTCTCTACAGTAATGTATTGAAAGTAAAAAGCAATTATTTTTACCAAATTAAAAAAAAAACAGTAGTGGAAATATGGATGTTTGTTAGTTTCCTTTTTGAATCTTTCTATTTTTTTAATTTATTAAACAATATGAACATCGAATGATATTTGAAAAATATCTGTGGTCTTTTCATATTGTATTGTAGTTAGCCATAACTTTTGAGGCTCTATAAGGCTTAACTAAGAAAATTATTTTTGGGTTTTATTTGTCTTGTTGATGTTATTTTCCTATTTTCTTTTGACAGTGATGGTGTGCATAGCAGCAGATGTGATAGTCTTCAGGGCTGTTCCCCTGCCCCAGAGGCCTTAAGAACCTGTGAGTACCTAAACAAAAGTTCTTATTTGTTTTAATGTCTGACTTTTATGTGCAAGGCATAAACTGAAATGAAATATTCAACAGGGGTGGTTACCATGATAGAATGGCAAGCCCTGGGTGTTACTGGCTGGATGAGAGACTGAATTGTGGGTCCTCTACCTTTTCTGTTGATAACCCTTTGGAGAACTCTTCCTGTGTCTCTCATGTCACTTCTGAGTCTAGTTCTCTCCAAAGTACAAAACATTTATTTAGATGTATGGCCTTTATGTCTCTTTTGGCTTATTCTAAACTGTTTAAACATATTTAGGGGACAGACACCACCAAGTTTAGAATTATAAGGAGATGACAGATTTACTTTGTTGTATGAAATAGCTTCAGGTCAAGAAAGATGGGTAGAATGATGGGTAGGAAAACGAATATAGGAATGTTCTGCTCATCCATAGCTGCAGAACAAACCACCCCAAATATACTGGCATAAAACAACAAAAATCAATAATGATGATTATCTCTTATGCTTCTGGGGTGACTGGGCTCAGCTGGGTGACTCTAGCTCAGGGGCTAGATGGAAGCTGGGGCTTGAGTTATCTTGAGGCTTTCTCACTCACATGTCTGATGCTTAATGCTGCCTTTTGCCTGGGACTTCAGCTGGGGCTATTGGCCTAGACACTTACCCGTGGGCTCTCTGTGTGGCTCAAGCTTCTGGGGTTGCAGTAAGTTCTAAAGAGCAGTGAGCCAGGAAAGAGAGCTAACTGGCAGAAGTTACATTACAGTTTCTGATCTAGTGTCAGAAATCACACTGTTTCACTTCTGCTTCATTCTAGCATACTCTTTGTTAGGATCTAACAAGCACCATGTCGCCACATTTAAGGCATTATCAAAGAATTTGTGGACATGTTTTAAAACTACAAAATATCTATATATTTATATATTTACATATATAGATAATCAGTCCTTTATTTCCAGTTGAAATTATTCATTATACCTTGCGAAACATTACATAGTCCACAACAATTTGAAGATTTTTGGAAGATCACTTTGCTACATATATCAAGGTTAATTTTAAACAGTAGTGAAATTCCATTTGTAATGAAATTATTTATTAGGAAATCTTTAATGATGCATTTTGTCATATCAAGCTTGAGCTGGGATCACTGTACTCTCATTAACATATGTATGTATCATCTTCTAATCTTGAATGCTAATGATTCGAGCATTTTATATTGATACTAAAACTTTAATCATTAATTGAGACAACTGCTTTAATTGAACAGCACTTACAAAATTATATGTCAACAAGCTCTGTGTCATGTTTTGCTAGCAATTAAGTCCGATTTCGTCAAAGAGTTCTTCTGCTCCATGCCTACTGTTTACCTGGACGTGAAAGAAACTTCAAGCCTGGAGCTATTCTTTCTTCCGTTTAACATCCACGTGCGCTACTGTGCCATCATCTTTAGCAACAAAAATGTAAGAACAGAATTATGGTTCGTTTGTTCATCATGGGTTGCCACTTTAATGGAGTAATGAGTACCGGGTGACTTGAAGGCAGCTGGAGCCTCTAGAAATATAGATAATTTCAGCCATCAAGTTGCTAAGCAAAGATCTTATCCTCTAGAATATCCAGAGTTACACAAGTTGTGGGTAAATTTTATAATGGCTGTGTAGGGAAGTCCCATAGGAGCAGAGTGTAGACAAATTTAACCTTGCTCTGGCTCTATTTGTGTTAGTTATCTATTGCTGTGTAACAAATCACCACACACTGAGTATGTATTAGTCCATCTTGCACTGCTATAAAGAAATGCCTGAGGCTGGGTAATCTATAAAGAAAAGTTTATTTAGCTAACAGTGCTGCAGACTGTACGAGAACCGTGGCACCAGCATCTGCTTATGATAAGGGCTTCCAATCAAAGTGGAAGGTGAAGGAGGAGCAGGCATGTCACATGGCAAGAGAAGGAGCAAAAGAGAGAGGAGGTGGTGCCAGACTCTTAAACAACCAGCTCTTGTGAACTAATGATCTGACTCATTATCGTGAGGAGGGCACCAAGCCATTCATGAGGGATCCACCCCCATGACCAAAACACCTCCCAGCAGGACCACATTCAACAATGGGGATGAAATTTCAACATGAGATTTGGGAGGGTACAAACATCCAAACCATATTAGAATGGCTTAACATAACACATGTTTATCATCTCATATAATAATTTTTGTGTGTCAGAGGTCCAGGCATGATCTAGATAGTTCTCTGCTTAGGGTCTATCAAGATTTGTTTAAGGAATCAGCCAGAACTGGGTTCTCCTCAGAGACTCAACTGAGGAAGAATGTGCTTCCAAACTCCTTCAAGTTGTCGTTGGAAGAATTTATATCGTTGTGGCTATGGGGTCCATGCAGCTTGCATCTTCAAAACCATCAAGGAAGAGACATGGGGGAATAAAGGGAGACAAATAAGAAAGAGAGAGAGAGAGAGAGAGAGAGAGAGGAGAGAGACTGACTACAGAGAGAAGGTTTTGAAGCATTACCCCTTCTAGAAAGACACTGCCATGAGGAGGGAATTTACAATTCCCGGGATATAGCCCTGAATGTATCAGTTATGTGTACACTAAATTGAGTAAATACACAATGAATTAATGGTAATTAGAAAGAGATACTGCCTTTACCTGGTGTCTATAGAATCATTTATGTGTTAAAAATAGTATAGACTATTACACATGTAAAATATAGTTTAATTTTATACTTATAATTATCACTTAGGAGGAAATAAAAGCCTTTTTATAGTAATGCTAAATCTTGTTTTTTATCTCTTTTAAAGGAGCTCAGGATTTAACTAAATTCCTTTCTACATAAAATTTGTGAAAAATAGTAACTATAATGTGACGAGTAGTTTTGTTTTTTGAGACAGGGTCTTGCTCTGTCTCATGGGCTAGAGTGCAGTGGCATCATCATAGCTCACTGTAACCTCAAACTCCTGGGCTCCAGTGATCCTCCTGCCTCAGCCTCCCAAGTAGCTGGGACTACAGGTGTGCGCCACCACACCCGGCTAATTTCTCTGTTTTTAGTAGAGACGGGGTCTCACTCTTGCTCAGGCTGGTCTTGAACTCCTGGCTTCAAGTGATCCTCCTGCTTTGGCCCCACAAATTGCTAGGATTACAGGTGTGAGCCATCTTGCCCGGCTTGACCAGTAGTTTGAGCAAATGCTTCACAATCCCTTTTTTGTATTAATTTATAATATAACCTTAGAAAATACTAGAGTTAATTCTTGATAGCACAGTAACAAGGTTGATTTTATTGTTTCAATTAGTCTATTGGAATATTAATGTTTGCTTAAATAAATTTAATATTAGTCAAAATATAATTATACTTAACTTGACATCTCAATTTATTACAACATGACTTTTGATTACACATATTTTGTCCTTGTCAGAGGAAACATTAGGAAAAAACAACAATCTTGAAATATATCACTGTCAATTGAGAAATAATACCCTCAACCTAAAGGACTGCATCAGATTACAATTACTTATGTGGGGAAACACATCTATTAATTTACACATTCAATTGAAAAATACAATTGCACGCTTAAATAGATGATCAAACATCCAAGCCCACCTAGTTATCGCCTGTTCTTATTAAATGTAGGATAACTGCTTTGCCATTAAGAACCACCTGTTTAAAACTGTAAAATAATTAGGCCTCTATTTGATAGATTTCCAAGTATAAAATAAAAACTTTTCTACTAACAGTGCTATCAAAGGAAAGGCCATTTCTTTCACTGTGGCTGTTTGATTTGAACTTTCAAATACAAAATGAAAAGATTTATGTAACAACTGTTTGAAAGTAAGAAACAGTTTTACAAGTCTTCCAACAATGTTCATAGAAATTCTTAGCTTAGGGGAAAACCTATGAAAGCCCCAAAAACCGATGCTATCAAATTCCAGAAATTTAAAGAAATTTCTGCTGTAATATGGAATAGGGCAGATTAAATGGAGGAACCCCAAGCAGAATCAGGGCCCGCTCCCTGAGGAATTGGACCTTTTGGGAGGAAGAGTTTACAGATACCTTTACAAAGCACAGAAACACTGCAAGGCACACAACAATGCATCGATACAACCTTGGGGCTCTGTCTTCACTGTGGTACCCAGCGCGTGAACATCTGCTCTGTGTAATCACCCAGCATTGCTTAGCTGATCTATACGTGGGAAGCAGGGGCATCAAGCAGGGATCCTTGACCTGGGGGCTGAGTTAAGAGTGGGTCCCAGGTGCAGTCACTTGCTGTGGCATAACCAGCCCTTGTCCACTAACCCTTGAGCTTTTTTATTGATTCAACTCAGAGCCTCCTTTCCCCCTGGTAGATTTATCTTCCAGGCCTATGTTGTCCTCATCTGTGTACATACCTTAGTCACAACAAATTGAGACCAAAGTCCAGGTATTGCTGAGTTGAGGAAGCAGGGATGGAAGTCAACATCTCTGCGCTGCTTAAGAAAATTAGTCCAGCCCCACACCAGAGCTCCACATAACAAAGTGAGGTTCAGCCTTGCCAAGTCAAGCTGAAGGTGCCCACTCCCACAAGAGGACCCTGCAAGATCTTGCTGGTTTATCGTCTAGAACCAGCAGTCACCAACCTTTTTGGCACCAGGGACCATTTTCATGGAAGACGATTTTTGCACGCATTGGAGTTGGAGGGGAGTGGATGGTTTCAGGATGATTCAAGCTCATTATATTTATTGTGTACTTTATTTCTATTATTATTAATTACATTGTAATATATAATGAAACAATTATACAACTCACCATAGGTTGGGGACCGTTGGTCTAGAACAATTAACCTAAGGCAATTCCATACTGGTTGTTAAATATATTAAATGCCACTCTGGCCATCTCCCAAATATTTGCATAAATAAGTGAGGCCACTTGTCTGACTTTTTGCACTATAAATCATTTTATTCTCCTCAGTCTCTTGTCTCTTCCTGTGTCTGTTAATGCAGAGATTAAGCTGGCAGTCTCTGTTATGTACATTTTAAAATATTCTACAGCAAATGTGTAACTTTATTATAAATAATATGCGGAATTTAGCAATACTTATTTTTGCTTATTTATTGAATGTGAAGGTAAAACATTATATTGTGCTGAAATATTTATGTAATTTTATATTTAGGCAAACTAACTTGAGTTTTATGAAAGATAACTTTATAGCTTGAGGGACTAAGTATTAATTGAGGATGGTTTCTTTTTGTTTTCCATGATTTTTAATGTCAAGGCACATTTCATTTGCTCTTTGACTTTTTTTAATTCAATTTGTCACAACCGCTTTTTGGGGGAGGGGGTAACTACACTCCTCCCTATAGGGCCACACCCCTCAGTTCCTGGGGAAAATACAGAGAAGATGAAATCCCATCTGGCCTATAAATACTTTAAAACATTTATTTACCTCATAATGGATGCTAGCAATATGGAGGCAGGTTACATGAACCTTGAAGTCTCTGTCAATATGACAAATACTCATAAAGTCAGCCCCCTCCACACTGAAAGGCCTTTTCCCACTTCAGCCATTCTCCTTCCACCTATTAACTGTAAAAGCCTCGTCCTACAATAAGCATCACAGTCTTTTTCAAGGAAAACATGAGAAGAAAATCTGAAAATGAGAAATTCGTACCTGATTGGTAGTTATTTATTCCTGGGGGGGGGTCCCTCCTGGGTTCCTTATCAATGGTACAGTTAGTCTGTAAAGATTCCACATGTCTGGTTTACCAACATTTTAGCTCCAGGGGATACCACCTCAAATGATACATAGCAGATAAGGGAACAGTCATTCCTACTTTCCTAAATAGATATTATTTTTATGAACCATCTCATTCTTCAAGGAAGGTACAGATTATGGAGAATAACTATAGCAAATTTTGAAGTTTTCCACCTTCAAGCTGGATTTCAATAATTTCATTTTATAATAATATTCTGTTCATTACTCTTAACACAGTTTAATTCACCAACACTATAAAGCCAATTTTCTTGGCAGGGTGAGCAAACACACAGAAAGAGAATGATCGCTGCACCACTTAATGGAATCATATTCCAGCGAAGAAGGCAAACTTGCATGGTGCTGGCCCAGTTTACACAGAAACTTGTGTGAATTTGAAGTATAGGTGCCCCCTCCAGGTAGATGAGAAAAGCTTGCTGAACATATGGCACATTCATATTAATTAGAAAAATGCATCTCTTACTCAGCAAATGTAGCCTTGTTCTGGGATAACCTTGCCCTCCAGAAGATGCCCCTTTGCAAAACATAATCTTTGCTAGTGTATGTGGTGTCCTGGAACATGTTCACTAATTTCTTCAAAATAGTCATACAGATTATGACAATTTTTAGCATAAAAGGGAGAATTCATTTCTGTTTGATAGTAGAGACAGGGATAACTGATTAGTAGAGAAGCTTGGTCAAGAAGGATGAGTAGAAGTTTGCTAATAAAGCAAAGAAGTTGAGCAGGGGAAGAGATGTGCCTGGGAAAAGAGTCTAAGAATATGAGGAAAATAGCTAAGCATGAAATTTCATGGATACTTGGATGGCTGATTCTGAGAATGGTTTGTTGCAAGTGATGGAAAATGGGTTGGGTGGGTAAATTGAGTGGGACAATGAATTTTGTAATTATAATTATTATTAAAAGCAGGAACCCAATGGAAGCATAGGCAGGATCTGATTTTATCTTTGTTTTAGAAAGCATCTCTGGTGCCAAAACAGAGAGTAGATTACAGGTTGGAGAAAGAAACTGGAGGCAGTGAGACTGGCTAGGAGACTCTCGTAATCTGTTTCACACACCACTACCTTCTGCTATTCCCTCTGTAATTCTGGCAAGGGATGCTGAGGATCACAGTTTATATTGCTATGAAGATCAAACTTAATGACAGTTTGGGTGATGTTCACACTTCAAGAGGAGCAAGTTTTCATTCACTTGCAGAGCAAACTGTTCACAAATTTTTTAATAGAAACTGTTCTGCAAAATGTGGTGATAAAAGGAAAGAAAGATTGTTGATTTCATTGCCATAATGATTTCTAAAGTCTAGGGACAACTTCCTAGTATTGATGAGATGGTGTCCTACAACACACCATGCATTTTTATTGAACAATCAATTCATATTTATGTTATTTAAATATATTTTGCCTTTTCAAAATGTCCGTGGAATAATCTTCCAGGCATGCAATTAAGATCGTATTAAAATTTTGTTGAAAAAAGTTGAACATTTCAGTGCAGGTATACAAATCTTTTTATGAGTCTTCTTCTACCTTCATTGAGTCTCCTAGCTCATCCCTCTGAATTATTATAAATTATTTTATAAAAATATTATTTTAAAAAAACAGTGATTATTCCTACTGTTTAGGTTCATGCTATAATTACGGCAGTCAAATATCACCTACGATGATTAATGATCTCTGTTTAATGTATGAAATTTAACATGTTAGAATTTTAGTTTAACTCCCATGTGCCTGTTTAGCCATCAAAATCTTAATAATATGAAATTGTTCAACCAGTTCAAACAAATAAATTAAAAAACATCTAGATCCAGGAAAAGAGAATAAATAGTATTTAATATCTATGAAAAAAACACGGAGATTTTCTGTCTAGGTCAATGTTTGCTTTTTACAATTTTTTTCTTTTTTTTAACATTGAAGTTATTTGTATCTGGAGGATGTCCATGATTTTTCTAAGGTTATCCAGCTAATTAGTGGCGGAGCTGAGATTAAAACTTTCCTGCCAATTCATTGTTTGTGTTTCTCCTTTCTAGGTAATTAACAGCTGGTCATCTTATAAATTTGCATGTAACCATGCTATTTAAGGAGCACATTTAACTAGATTCACAAGAGGAATAAAATATCTTCTGTAAGGGCTTCTTAGAATTGACAATGGGCTTTGGCATCTTTCTCGAAAATAGAATTCCAAGTAAGCATGCCAACTGCAATATATGAAATTAAGAGCAGGCAGGAACTTATATAGGTGACTATTAGAATAGCTCACAATGACAAATGTCTGCTATGTGTCAGACAATTTCATTTCCCTTGTCACAGCCTCTAGATTTGGAATATAAGGGGCTTCTCTGCTTTAAAACAGCTCTTTATTTCATTTGCGTTCCTTTCCTGGTCTAATTTTATTCCAAGAAAAGTGAAGGGAAATAATTAGACTACACTACAGATCATGGCTCTTCTGAATAATGTTCTGACACAGACAAGACAGACACTATTTTTAACTATATTATGTGATTTTTAATAAAAAAACAACATTGAAAGTGAGCAAGTTAGGCAAAATAAATTTTTGAGAGATGGTAATATACTGTGTGTGAGATGTAGAATTAAATGGAATTGAAGAGAGTCCTAATTAATAATATTTTAATTGGCTAATCAATGGCTGAGAAGCTGTGCATAATTTATATTCGGGGAAAATATTTCCGCAAATAACAGTTTGGTCCTTTTGAATTGACTCACATGGGTTGTTATTCATTTTCATGCAGTGGACAAGCTATAGTTCAGGTTTCATTCAGACATACATTAAAAAAACAGGTAATTATGAAAACTCTTTATTCACTGAGTCTAATTGCTTATGAATACTATATTTTGGGTAAAACAACTAGTTTTAGATAAAAATAAGGATGGAAAAAAATAAAAGTAAAAAAAGTTAGTATTTTGTTTTCTCCAGTCTCTACTTTGTTGAACTGATATGTTTGTCCTCTACTTGAATTATTGAAAATTGTACATCTTTAATATTGATCACTCAGTTGTGTTTGTATTAAAACAGAAACACACACACACACATCACATTTCAAATGGCTAGCTTAGATTTTTCTTTGCAAAGTACATGGCTGCTGAAGAAAAAGTACTGTATGAAAATTATATATAATACACTATTCGTTACCAGGAATGTATGGACGTAAATACTAAACAATTTAAAACATTCAAAGTCTTCCAAATTCCTTTCTTTAGCATGAACTGTAGCTAATCGTGGATCTTAATAAAATTTTATACCACATTATGTTGTAGAACCCCAAATTCAGACTTGTGTACTTGATGTACAGCTAAAGCCAAACACCGTGAGACTAGTGCTTGGGATAAAGATTTATTCGATTTGGCCACAGTGAGAAGACAGGAAGGAAAATCTCTCAGTTCTGTCTTTTCAGAAAAATAAGGCAGTGAGCTTTTATGTGAGGTGGGGAGTAAAGTAGTGGGAAGTCTGTGTGACTTTCAGCCTCAGATAGCACCTCAAGTAATCAGAATTATGGGCATCAGCAGAGAGTCACAACTTTTTCAGGGGTCTTCATTCCTTCCGCAAAACAAACTCATCGATTCTCCATGTGACCCTGGAGTTATATCCTTCTATTTGACAAAGAAATAGTGCATCTGGAGTTAGTATTTGCTGTGAGAACAAGGGGTGCTTGGAAGGAAGCAAGCAGTTAACATGTGCCAACAACCAATGTTACAGAGGGAATGACCTGAAAAAAAAAAAAAAAACAGCAGAAATGTTTTCTGTCTCTTTAAAACCTTCTCACCCTTTTGGGGAACTAAAACCTGCATTCCTGCCTGAGGCTAGTGGTTGGGAGGGGCAGGGGAATGTCTTTTGTTCTTTGCGCTATAGGAGATAGCTCAGGAGAACGGTCTAGCCTGGATCCAGGCTGGCGCAGGTCTGGGCAGAGGTCATGAGATTGTCTTCGCTGGAAATGGGACAGATCAGAATCATCAACTGTAGTAGAACAGCAGTTGCCTGAAGGTGAATGGCCTCCCTTTAAAAACTCTGTATTTCTGCTAATAATTAGGAAATGGTACTTTGAGACACGAGGCTGCCATTTTCCTTATTTGCTGGCAAATTAATAAATCTCTTTTCTTCTCCTCAAACCACTTGTCCTCGTTTTTCTGATGTGGCCTCCGGTACAAGTGCTGAATTTTCAGTAACAGATTTGGCATCCCTGGGTGGGCCCATCGGCTCTCTAGTGGAACAGCACCCTGAGACTGCTGGAAGAAGCAGGAAGCAGCCCTGGGACAAGCCATGATTCTTCACTGGGATGAGCAGCTTCTTTTTGAGGTGAGAGAGTGTGGGATAGTCCCAGCAGCTGCCAAAGAACGTTTTAGCTCTGGGGAACTCCCATCTCTCTCCACCCCAAAGTAGAGGCAGCTGCCAGCTGCCACAATCTGAACTGAGTTGAGGGGAAGGAAACAGCTTTGGGAAGCATTGTGACAGCCTGGGCCATTTGTAAGTAAAGATCCCTGGGATGCCAAGACCCTGATTTCACTCATTTGGTGGGGAGGGGGCGGGTTCAGACCTCTCTGTTGGATTTGCTTTGAGGTGCCAATCTGGGGTGAAAATCAAGAGTTGAGTGGAATTAGGGAACCTGGTTTTGACTGAGCTCATTTGTAGTTCCCAGGGAACCAGGGAGGGATTGGGAGACATTGATTCTTGTCAGATCTTCCTGTTGTCTAAGAATCATTTTATATCCTTTGGATTTTGAGAGAATTTGGTTCTCAATTTGTGGTTACCATTTGGTAAGGCCCTGCCATTTTGTGTTGAGAATTCTCCGTATTGTCTGTGCTTGTTATCTGTGAGTTCTGTTGCAACATAAAGAAGCTCCATCTATAAAAGTCCTTTGGGAAAAATTTTGTCTGAATGGTCAACTTATAGTTATGAACCTAGGAGTGAAGAGAATGGTTTTATTGTAATCTAATGTACATGTTGGGGTGTGAGAAGTGGCTGTTAAATGAAACCTTGAATTATGCTGTCTTACAACTGGAATTATTTTGTCAAAGGTCAGGTAAATGAGACAAGATCCCATATGTATTGGGTATGAAATGTCCAATTTCTTTAAGTTTGATTCGAGATTGGACATTTCATATTTAATGACCTGAAAATATCTTAAATGCCTGGGATAAGTTAATGGTATACTTTGTTTTAGTTAAACAGTTGATTTCCCCAGTGGGAGGGGGGACCAGTGAGCATGGCCTGCTGCCATGCGGTGAAGGGAAAACTGGGGGTGGGAGCACCCACCAACTGACCACCCCCAGGCACATGCTCAAAGCCACATGGTCCCTCTGGTGCCCGATGCAGTTGGAGTATTATGGAGCCCCTGCGGAAGGTCCACAGGAGGGCCAGAAAGTGATGCCTTCCCCACCGTGCCCCGTGCAGATCCTGGCTGGGGAATCGTTGCCACCACCACAGAGCTGTGGCTCTGGGCAAGGGTAAGGAGGTGAGCTGGGAGTGGGCAGCCAGAGGAGAGCTGGGGGCCCTGCATCCCATCCCTGACATGCCCCACCATCAAAGCTCTCACTGGGGTGCACCTGCTGTCCACCCTTCCTCCACGCTGCTGCAGGCTGTCTGTGGCTGATTGATGAAGGCAGGCTCGGGGGATTGGGGAGTCCCCCGTACTTTCTGCTTCCAGCAGCCTGTGTTGGTGGTAAGTGGCGCCCAGGCCGAGCTCAAATGCATGATCCTGGGGCAGCCGCTGCCCATTGTTGGGTGCGAGAAGGGAGGGCAGCCTGAGCTTCCTGGCAGATGGCGCTGAGCACAGCCTGCTAGCAGCACACTGCCCACCCATGTGGGGTCTACATGTGCCAAGCCTACAACGCGGCCAGCGAGGCCTACACAGTGGCCACCATCACTGTGCTGGAGCCACTGGCCCCTCAGCGCGAGCCCCAGCCCACCTAGATCCTGCTGCCGAGGGCGGAGGAGTGTGTAACTCAAATTCTTTAGCCCCACAGCCACTAAATTATGACTCAGGATTCAAAATGGTCTCTCCTGGCAGAAGCTCAATTTGGCCACAGGGTACCCTTAACCAGAGGAGGATAATTTATATACAGTTAATGTTCTTTTTGTAAAAAGAAAAGACATTAAAAAGAACATTGCCCCCAAAATTGCCAAAGACTCCTAGGAGAGAAAATAGGTTTTTTTTAAGTCCAGGACTCAGATGGCAAGGAGGGGACCTGTAGCCCCCTGCCTCCTAACATCCACAACAGGAGCCTTCGGCAACATTGACAGTGGGGATTTGATTGGTGCCAAGCCCATGGACAGAAGTGGTCGGGGTGGACTCCTTCCCCCGGATACTGCCCTGACCCCTGGGACTAGCCATGCCCAGCACCCTGCAAGCCAGGCAGGGAGCTGGGGAGGAGGGGCCAGGCAGAGGCGAGGCAGCCATAGGCAAGCAAGCCCATGGCTGAGGAACTTGAATGGTACTCAGTTGCATTTAAATGACAGGATCCTAGGACTGGGGTGCCTTGCACTGCTGCTGGACTGTGTTAGCGGTTTTAAAAGGGCTCTCCTGCCTTGTTTGATGGGAGCTTAGTGGGGCTTGCAGAACCTATAATTGGACAGATTTGCAAACAACAGGTTCCTTATCTGGGGTTCTTAGGAATGGCATCTGGATCCCAGACTTTGGACCGATGACAAAGCCCTTGTACAGGACCCTTAAGGGAACAGCTTATGAACGCCCCTGCTTTGGGTTTGCCTGACTCATAAATAATATGAAAAATAAAGAATGAGCCTTGGAGTCTTAGTATAGATGCTGGGAGACATTCCAGGGCAGTGGCATACTTCTCAAAGCCACTGAACAATATTGTGAGAGGATGGCCTCTTTGCCTCTGGGTAGTAACATCTACTTGTGAGTCATTATATTAAAGACTGTTTATTCTCAATCCTGCCATCCTTTTGCCAGCCAAAGAGAATGACATTTTTGTGGCCTCGGGGACAAGTGCCTGACCTTTCGGTAACATCAAGGGCCTAGTTCAGTCTTACATTATTTCAGTCTTTAAAATGCCAGGGTACTAAAATCTCAAGGGGCCTGCCTACAATTATCATATGAAAGTAGACTACCAAATGAATTATAAACAAATCTCAATGGGTGGATGATAAAGCGATATAAAAATTAACCTCACAATCAGAAATTGTTCATTCTTATATTGTTTACAGATTAATTTTCAATTTCTACCATTTCCCTTATCTATGATATGTATAATATTTTGGAATATATCTTTTTATTGCATGATCAATTTATTTTTTTATCATTTGCGTATATATTGTCTACTCAAAGATATTTCTGGAATAGTCTCTCAGGTATGCAGTTAATATCCTTTTAAGATTGTGAGACATTTGATACTAGTTACGAGCCCAGCTTCAAAGCTAGGTTTGTTTCGTTTTGGTTTTCAGGTAGTTAGTTGTATGCCTGTCACAAACCCATTCTGGTATAAGATTCTCCATTGTATCTAAATTTTCCAGCCTTCATTTTGATTGGTCCTCTCAAGTCGTGGCCCCACCCTAGACCTTTTGAGTCAGATTTGCATTTTCACAATAGCATTAGATGATTGATATGCACACAAAAGTTTGGGGAGCCTTGCTTTCAGAGAATGGATACACTCCCTTTAAATGGATCTCTTAAATGGCTGGTAAGTGCCAGGCAAAGGGCTAACTTCCTAATATGTGTTACCTCATGCAGTCCTCACTGCAGCCTTTCTATCATTCCCCTTCTTAAGATATAGGGATTTTTAAAAAAGATTTTATTGTGGAAAATATAAAACACATATGGAGAGAAGGAAAAATGATTTTCCCTCTAACCTTTATAGTTCATTAACAGGGATAAACCCCTCTAATAAAACGAAAACAGCTTATTAACATGTATGTTTCACATGGACACAGGAGATACACACGTGGGAAATGTGTCAATCTCAAAGAGGTGGCTTAGAACTCAGGCTTACATACCATCTTCAACAAAGAACAGTAAATTTTTAGAGAAGTGACAAGACAAAGAAGAGGACTTTGAGTCTCTAGGGGAGTCAAATTGTGGGAAGGCAAATAAATGGGAGTTTGTTATGTAGAGTAATCTGTTGTCTTCTCCAGGCTGATAGTGTTTAAAGTTGTCCTCAGTGATCGGCCTTTGTCCTGCCTAATAGAGAGGGAAGGAGGACAACTTTGTAAATTTATACCCTTTTAGTCAAAGAAGGGAAGGCAAAGAGCTTTACTCTTACCTGCTTCTTCCCAATTGCCTTCAGCTTAAAATAATTCTAATATAAAAGAGTCATAATTTGGGGTGGTATATTTTGGTTTCCTTTCCATATAATCATAGAGATAAAACTACAATAAATCTCTCCTGTACCCTTCACCCAGCTACAACACTGCATAGCCAAACATATTTCATGACTATAATGAAGCAAATCCCAATCATCACAACTTTATTCATAAACAATTAAATAAGTATCTCCGCAACAAAAACTCCCTTTTTGGACATGTCCAACAATACCATTACTACTAAGAATATTGGAAAATTTTTCTTTATATCATTTAACATCCAGGCAGTGTTCAAATTTCCCTGCTTTATATGCTTATTTTGTGTCATTTCATTTTAGATTTCTTTTTTTTGAGTCAGGATCTAAATAAGGCTCATCCATTGAGATTGCACGATGTCTTTTGAGACTCCCTCTCTCCTATTCCTTTTCATTGAAACTGTAGATCCTTAAAATAAAGGTATTGGTCATCCCATTTTACAGAGGAGGAAACTGGAATTCAAAAATTTAGTAAACTTAGGCCCGCGTGGTGGCTTACGCCTGTAATTCTAGCACTCTGGGAGGCCCAGGCAGGCGGATCCTTTGAGCTCAGGAGTTCGAGACCAGCCTGAGCAAGAGCAAGACCCTGTCTCTACTAAAAATAGAAATAAATTGGCCAAACAACTAAAAATAGGAAAAATTAGCCGGGCCTGGTGGCATGTGCCTGTAGTCCCAGCTACTCAGGAGGCTGAGGCAGGAGGATCGCTTGAGCCCAGGAGTTTGAGGTTGCTGGGTTGCTGTGAGCTAGGCCGACGCCATGGCACTCTAGCCCAGGCAAGAGAGTGAGACTCTGTTTCAAAAAAAAAAAAATTTAGTAAACTTGCCTGTGGCTTAGTAGCTAATAAATGACAATGCCAACTAAAACCAGGCATATTTACCTCTATTGATCTTTCATTATATTGTGTTGCTGCCCTTGCATTGTCCCCACTTTTATTTTTGTATTCTCTGTTTAGCCTGTTGACCAAAAGAAAGAAACTAGAGGCAAAATTAATATAGAGAGTTTATTTGTACCAAGGGTGAGGACAGCTGCTCAAACACACATCCAAGTTGCCTTGGGGAGTGCTCCATTCAGCCTTTGTTTCAAGCTGGTTTTTAAAGGCACAAGAGGACAAAGAGAGGACTGCTACCAAGTTGTTTGACAGGAATTTTCACTGGTTTCCAGAAATAATATTGGTTAGTGACTGGCTACACATTGTTGAACTATGGTGTATGAGTTATGGTGTCCAGCATATGGCATTTTATGGTTAGTTGGCATCAGTCAGTCTAGAGCCACATAGCAAGTGTCTTCAATTATTTAGCTCAAGGGGAAAGTGAGATGGAACTACTGTCATGTGCTGTCACATTTCAATGCCTCTCTGGGCCTGATAATTAAAGGGAGCCTGCATTCCTCAGATAAAAAGTTTATTTTTTTTTCTCAAGCCCTTTGCGCTTCCTGTCTAATTATTTGTTCTAAAAGATTTTTAAACCCTTACGTGCTCATTTTGAAAGACTGCACTTTAAAATACAGACTCTTGTAGACTCAGATGCCCTGCAAGAATGATGTCGCTCCCCTCCAACAATAAGTTACAGAATGAAGGAAAACTTTGTTTTTGCTTGATCGTTTGTTAGTTTAAACATAGTAGTTTCCCAAGGACATTTGTAGCTATTAATATAAAGATGAACTACTGTCTATGCCGATCCTGGGAACTTCTTGACCAATCCTTGTGTTCTGGTTGCATGCTATAATTGAACATTACCTTTGCCACCCATTTAGAGCCTACCTATATTGCTTAGAAAAGCACAATGAATGGTATTTTTATAGTATGCAGATTTTCCTATTAGCAGAAAGATTTATATTTTTATGAGATTATAAAATTTAATATTATTGGCCGGGAGCGGTGGCTCACGCCTGTAATCCTAGCACTCTGGGAGGCCGAGGGGGGTGGATCGCTCAAGGTCAGGAGTTCGAGACCAGCCTGAGCAAGAGCGAGATCCCGTCTCTACTAAAAAAATAGAAAGAAATGATCTGGACAACTAAAAAAAAAATATATATATATATATATATATATAGAAAATTTAGCTGGGCATGGTGGTGCATGCCCGTATTCCCAGCTACTCGGGAGGCTGAGGCAGCAGGATTGCTTGAGCCCAGGAGTTTGAGGTTGCTGTGAGCTAGGCTGATGCCACGGCACTCACTCTAGCCCGGGCAACAAAGCAAGACTCTGTCTCAAAAAAAAAAAATTAATATTATTGTGTGCTTGCGTTTTAGATTGGAGAGTTCATATATGTTTTGGAAGGAAAAGGTATGATTCCCTTGCCTTCCAGATTCCTTCCAATGCATCCTCCAGTTTCCTATGGCAGTACTTCAGAAGAAGGTAGAGTATACATGCGTTTTATTTCATGTATAATGTTGAAGGATGGGGGTATTCCTCATATAGTCACCTAAGCTTCCTCATAGCAAGTTTCTCCAGCAAGTAATTAGATTTTGAAATGTCCCATTTTGTCTTTATTATGTCAGCATCCATGAAATCTATTTCTAGCACCATTTTGCTAATTTTAAAAAATGGTGATATTTTTAAACTTTTTTTTCAATCTTCAGATGAATATTGAAATTTAGCATACAAAATATTTTACTTAGGAAAAATTTTCATTTCTCAAACAATGTGGAAATTACTGCACTCTCAAAAATCTACATATTGCTATATAACCTAGAATTTTGCCCTGGCCTCTAGTTCTTGATTATTGACCTTTAATTAATTAGTCATTAAAATGTAAAGTTGTTAGTGAAAGAACATGGCAATTCTTGCTAGTCCTTGAGAGGGGTTTTTTCTTTGCTTTGCTTTTCTTTCTTCTTCTTTTTTTTTTTTTTTTTTGCATTTATTATTGCTTCCTCCACCTTCTTATTACTGATAGGAGCACAGTGGTCACTGAAATTTTGAGTATGTTGATGATGTTTCTATAAAAGAACCATTTGACTAGAACTCCTCTTAGAGAATATTTTCTTAGAGAATATCAATTAAATATCTTTAATTCCTGAAAACTTACTCTTGAATCACTGAATTAGAACTAACAGAAATGTGCCATCCATTTATTTTTACTCTGCTTAATGAAGGCCATAACCGCAGTTTTATATTCCAAACCTCCCAAGCCCATCCTAGATAACAATGTCAAGGGCATAAATGTTCATTGCATTCGTGAATATTTTTTATTTCCCCTAGGGTTTAATGAGGAAGATACAGTTCTATATTTGAAATGTGGACTCCATCAAATCCCGGATGTGGAACTTAAATTGCCACTGATGAATGAAGCCAAGGAAAAGGCTTTCATTTTTGCGGCGCATCAACAGATGTCAAATATTGAGTATGAACGAAGGTTGATCACAGGCACTCTGGAGAGCAGTAGTATCCGTGTGGCCATCGCACTCCTGGGGCTGAGCAAGATCGAGGTGAGAATGGAGAACAGATGATACACTAAAATGACTCTCTCTTTAAAAATATATAGAACTGTTACTACTTAATTATAACATTTTACATAGAAAAATGATGAATGCTGCTTTTTTCCAGAAAAACAACTCAGTTGATTTTTTCTTTTTTTAACCTCGTTAAACAATAAATCTGAAACAAAGCATTCTACTATGCAATTTAAGGCATTACAGTGTAGTCATTAATTCATGGTAGTTGTCAATTCTGGTTGTACGTTATACTGCCCTGGAGAACTTAAAATAGTGCCAATACCCAGGCCCACTCCACAACTATTAAGTATGAATCTGTGGAAGGGGGTAGGTGGAAAAATGTTCTAAACATTGCCTGGGATGTCCTGCTGTGTACCCAGGGAGGATCATCTCTGGTGTCTTACTACTGAGAATTCCAATTCTGAACTGTCCAGCCACATGATTGTGGGCTGGTCACTTCCTCCTCAAGCCTCAATTTTTATATTTTTAATATGGCCCTACTGGTAATTTGTGAAAATTGAGATGATTTTGTAAAATGCTTAGCGTATTACCTGGTAGGTGATAAGTGCTCTCTTTATGCATGATATTGTGGTTGTTATTATTATGACTATTACTACTATTAATATTACTATAGACTCTTTTATTACAGCTTAAAATAAGGTGCAATCTATTTTTATGATTGAGATAAGGTACAAGCTGTTCTTGCAGAACAACCAAAGTGATTCTCGTAAATGCAAGCCTGCTCGTGTAGCTCCTCTGTGCAGATTCCTCTACTTGCTTTCCGGCTGATGTCGGATGAAAGCCCATAGTCCATCCTTTGGATGGTCTACATGACCCTCTTGGTTAGTCTTGCCTCCTCCCTGATCCCTGCTTCTCCACGGGAGTCCATTCACTCAGGCCACCCCTCAGTACAAGCCCCCTTGCTGGTGGCCTTTGAACATCCTCTGGTACTTTTCCTAGAAAGGGCTGCCTCTCTCAATTTCTTTAGGTCTTTGCTAAATTCTATCAGTGACGTTCTGCTTCACCAACTTACATACATTTTTATATATGTTTTTTATCCTTGCTTAAGGTTTACTTTTATTTATATATATTTCAACAAAATACTTGGCATTGTAGGAATGATTTCTTTTTTTATTTGTCAGAACAGTAGAATCAATCCTGCCTAACCATAGATTTCTAACAATTTAATGATGGTATTTTAAAGATGACCTGAATTTTTATGTTCTGACTGGCTCAAAAATGTTAAAGCCCGAGGCTTTGATGCCTTCTTTACTAACTTACCTACACTGTGCTTCCAAGAAGCTGACAGTTTCTTCCACTCAGGCCAAACTGATTAACTTCTGCTGCAGAACAATATATTTGGGAAGGTTTATGTTCAACTTTCAGGACACTACTACAGTAAAAATTTTCATTGAGTGGCCATTTCAAACTTTAACCCTATCATAGTGTATGCTTTCTCTCTCTCTCTCCCCTCTCTTTCCCATTCTCTCTTTCTCGCTCTCCTTCTCTTTAGCTCTCTCTCCCCCCTCTTTCCTTTTAAATTAGTTTTTCCATTACTACCTTTTGACAAAACATTTTATTAAAATAAAAAATGGTTGAGGCAGGTGGATTTTGTTCATTTGTATGTTTGTATTTTTTTTTTCCATTTTGCGTGCACATATGTAGTTTCTGTTTTTCTCCCTCTTCCTTTAGCTTTCTCTTTGGAATGCAGTATACTTTTTGTGTTTATTATTGCATTTAATGAATTATGTTTTGTATTAGATTTACTTTTATGTTTATCTTTTCTCCTGTAAGATTGTGAATTCCTAGAAATCTAAAGCATTTTTCTTGTGTGTATTTGTCTATCCCTTGACATCTTATGCATGATTTGTGCCCTATCATTGTTTAATTGAATTGAAAATGTGCCTCAAAAATGCCACTTTTAACCTGCTTCACTTACACTTCGAGGTCTGGGTTTATCTTCAGTGTTTTATTCTAGGGAGGACAGTGTTGAACTAGATTGTGTCTAAAGGACCATATGCATGGATGTGAATTGTTGTAACTCACATTATGTGAGTAATGGTTAAAATAGGTAAAATTAACAAAGCTTGGTAAGAAGAGTTTTTTGACATCCATGGAGGGCTGGGGCCTAGTTGTTTTTATAAATCCACAAAATTGTCAATAGTAAAAGAAAGGGACTCACTCTGTATATATGTTTGATATATCTGATGGGTAGATATGAAGGAGTGCAGGTTTCAACTCAAGGAGGGAAGTGCTTTCTCAATGCTGGTCACTAGTGGAATGTTTTCCTCCTGGAGGCAATTAATTCCTCAGCACTGCGAGCATTAGAGCAGGAGACATTGGCCATCTCTCATTAAAGGAGGACTCCACTGGTTCTGTGAAATATGTTTGTACTGTCTTCCACCAATTAAATAAAAACTAAGTAAAAATAACAAAATGAACAAATTCAGTCCCTTGGTAGATTTTTTTTTTTCCCGAAATGTGTAGTCTAAATATATAATGCTGTCTTTTGTGTTTTGGAGCTAAAAATTAAGAGAATTACCATTCCAATTTTATTGTTTGCAGTCTGATATGCTCTTTCATACCTCAGAGTTGAAGAAGGCTAAGTCTACTCTATACACAACACAAGTGAGCCTTCCAGAACATTTTTTAATCCCCAAGAACATCTACATTCCTCAGATTCCAGAAGTTCAAGATAAATTGACTCATTTTCAAGGAATTAAACCTGCAGAAAGACCAGGTAATCAATAATGTGGGGATCAAAATATACAGCAGTGTTCCAGGAACTGTAAAGTTAGTTCATAGTTAGAAGCAAGAAGGGATTACTCTTTTACTCACAAGGTATTCATAATATAATTAGTGAGAGTTTCAGCTACATGAATACAAATTATTGAATGATATTTTGGATTATAAATATCAACACATTGCATCACTCTAATCTAAATTTTGTACTGAATTTGAATGCTAAATTACTGATACTGAACTTTGCAGACCTGTCTTTCTTAAAGAATAGTAATCTGATGAGGACAATAAATGCACTTGAGGAAGGGGAACTCTTGCTTTGAGAGTGAACTTGGTCACAGAATTTGTGCTGGAGTTGAGTCTAACACAGGCTCTAAAGGACAGGAAGGATGTTGATGGCAAGAGCATACCAGAGGAGAACAATGTCTCATTTATGAATAATTTATCTTTGATCTGGACCAGGGCTGTTATTAGTTGTGTAGTGTACTTAAGTTTGGTACTTCTTGTGCCCCTTTATTCTGTTGCTGTGATCAAGAAAGTGTAATCCAGATGTAATATAAATATTGATACACTACTGTTAACTACAAGTGGTAAGATGTAACAGTGTGACTGCATGTTTTTAACTATTCAAAATTACCTTTCTTTTTTATTTCAGTTTCTTTCAAGCCGTTGATAATAGTAGGAATGTAATTTCTTCACTAGGGCTATTCCTAGGATATCCCGTAACTCTAGTATCATGGATTCTAAGTTATACTCTTGCTAAATTTGGTTTGGTTAAATTTTAATTTGTTAGTCTCATAGATTTGTGTTAACTTTAATAAATTTCTATCCCTGAAAAGGTGGTTACAAATTATAAATTATAGGGTAATCTGTTCACTTTACCTTCCTAGGAGAGCTGAGATCCCAGACTAAAATGCTAAGTGGCCATTACAGGTAACAAGGATTTAAGAGTTAGATCTGGTTTAAGGCAACAAGGATGATGGATCCTCTGGTGAACTGGAGAGTAGATGTCTTGTCTAAACATTTACATTCCATAATATAAAAATAAAAATAAAATCCTGAGATAGCCAGACAACTATGATGGCATATTTGACTTAATAGCAGTCAGTTTGAGACTCTTCATTGTAAGTTATTATCTTGTCTTTTTTATCTTTACTAAGTCCAACTTTACAATGTGCTATTAACATTTTAAATGAATAACTTATTTGATAACTTTTTAGTTCCTTTTGAGATAACTGGGTATAACTGTGTCTATTTTAAAACACAGCTAGTGTTATCAATGCAAGCTATTTATTTAGACATTCATTCATTGATACTATTGAGCATCAATTGAGGGATCCACAAAGAAGTAGCTCTTATGATACAATGTGATAATTGCTATTGATAGACACTTTTTTGGAATGTATTTACAAATAAAACTAAGAATTAATACAGTTGACTATATAGGATAATTCAAATTTTAAAGCATTTTACTTTGAGAAAACATATAACTAAGGATACATGGCATAGACTTTATGTGAAACTTTTTGATTCTAAATGCTTTCAACAAAAACCATTTGAAACCTGTTCCAGGTTCAAGAAAGTTCTACTGCAAGAAAAACAAAGGTAACTTCCTGATCTTACCCCTAAGGGAACCATTATGATATCAAAATATACACTATACACCATGATTCTTTGGTAACAAGGTCTGTATTGTCCCTTTGGTACTAGCAAGATACTAGGAGTATTGGCCACCTTCTCTATGGCTGTTGATGAACTTGGAAGTGGGGGATAATAGGAGGATAAATTAAAATGCCACTGTCCTCTTCCCAACATTTAACAGCTTTTTAATTAAGCATTCCCCTGATTGTTGTTTTTTATTAGATTCTGAAATTTTGAGAAAGTTAATTCTGATAGTTTTTGCAAGCTTAATCACTTAGAGATGGAGTTTTAGAGTTCCCTACAACTCCACTTTTGGTGATTTCACTAATTTATACTATCTTTTATAATTACGTATATTTACCAATACTTTTTAAAAAAATCAAATTAATGTCTTGGGTTTCTTGCTTTCAAGAACTAAAGTACTTTCTCTAAGTATCCCTTCAAGGATATGTATGCAAGCCTAGAATTCTCATATTTTATCTTGGAAACTACTTTCATTTTTGAAAGATATAATTGCCAGATATTGGATTCTTGGTTGGCAGATTTTTTTTTCCCTTTGGCACTTTGAATACGTTATCCCACTGCCTTATGATTGATCACTGTTGTCTGTGATGAGAATTCAGCTGTCAATCTTACTGGAGAAGGTTATGATAAGTGACAAGTCATTTTTCTCTTGATGCTTTAAAGATATTCTCCTTTTCTTTGTCTTTCAGCATTTTTAGTATAATGTGTTTGTGGATTTACCCTATTTGGAGTTTGTTATGCTTCCTGTATGTGCAAGTTAGAGTTTTTCAATAACTTTGAGAAGTTTTCAGGCATTATTTCTAAGAATATTTTTTCTGGTCCTTTTTTCTCTCTCCTCTCTTTCTGGTACTCCCATTACGTATATGTCAGCATGCTTAATGATGTGCCAATTTTTTTTTTGGATCTCTTTATTTTTCTTCATTTTCTCTTTCTCTCCGTCTTTCGGAGTGTATAGATGTGATCTATCTTTACATTCTCTAATTCTTCTGCCAGTTCAAATCTATCATTGTGCCCCTCTAGTGAATTATTCATTTTAGTTATTGTACTTTTCATTTTGTTTTGTTTTATGATTATTGATATTTGCTATTTTATGTAGCATTGTCATCACACTTTACTTCTTTAATCATGGCTTTCCTTAGATCTTTGTATGTATTCATAATGGATACTTTGAAGTCTTTTTTATATCAAATACAAAATCTGGTCACTTTCCCAGTATGTTTCCATTGCCTGATTTTTTTCTTGTGTGTGGTTTATAATTTCTTGGGTATTTTTGCATATTTTCTTTTGTTGTAACTGATATTTTTCATACTATATTGCAGCAACTCTCAGTACTAATCCACTGCTCCAGGGCTTGTGACCGTTATTATTTTGTTTGTTTAGTGTCTGGATAGATTATTCTAGTAAAGTCCATTTCCCTCTGTAGTGTGATGCCTCTGATATTTCTCCTCAGTAGGCATAGCCTTACATATAATCACAGTTACTCTGGGATAAAAGTGTTTTTTCCCCAGCTATTTTCCATGGTCTCTTTTCCTGACCATGCACAACTGTTAAGCTCCACTAAATTCAAGACTTTTGCTCTGTTGTTTTCTACAATAACTCAATGTCCATAAACTAATTTAATTAAAAATAGGCTCTTTTGAGGGGACAGTTCCCTAAGTCAATGTTTGGTACTAGTTCTGTCCCCAGGAGGGCTTCTTCCTGATGTCTCTTTTCCTGCTTCTCTTTTGACAAACTAAATGGCCTGGAATTTAGCCTCTATCTCCTAATTATCTTTAACCACAATCTTCCCTGTCTTATGAAGCATTCTTTGGCTTAAACTTCTCAACACTATGTTGCTAATAAAGTCATTTTGGGGCAGGGGGAGATATGTGGAACTATCTGATTTATGGCCTTTTTGTCTCCCTTAGGCAAAATCAGTGAGCCAGTCTTTGGAACTGGGTGTAGAGAAAATGGTTACTTCTCTCTAAGTGATATTCTCACTTTAGGACTGAGCACTAATTTAACTGGGGGCAAATCTTCTTGGCTTATCTTTCCTGAGGCCAACTTTCAAGCTAGGGCAACAAAGGTTGGGGCCCCAGGATTCTCAGTACCCATTCCATGAGTGAGGGCTGGACAGAAGAGAATTTCACCTCACTTACCTATAATTTAGCCTCAGCAGCAGGTAGCGGGGGACAGGATGAGACATACTGATATACTGATATACTGCCATTCCTGAGAAGGTAGTCCTCCAATTGGGAGCTCAGGGCACAGGAGGCCATTTGTTTTCACTTGGTCCCATATGGGATAGAGCTTCCACCTTTCTAATCTTGGAGCAGGAGGTAGAGAGCACATCATGGTTCAAATACCACAGACATACTGTTTTTACTGTTTTAATAAATTTTCTTCAACAAATAAAAGAAACATTTACTGTATTCCCTTAGGGCAATTTCCAGATATATTTAATATGTGTTTTGTTTTTTTTTTGAGACAGAGTCTCACTCTGTTGCCCTGGCTAGAGTGAGTGCCGTGGCATTAGCCTAGCTCACAGCCACCTCAAACTCCTGGGCTCAAGCGATCCTCCTGCCTCAGCCTCCCGAGTAGCTGGGACTACAGGCATGCGCCACCATGCCTGGGTAATTTTTTCTATATATATATTTTTAGCTGTCCAGATAATTTCTTTCTATTTTTGGTAGAGACGGGGTCTCGCTCTTGCTCAGGCTGGTTTTGAACTCCTGACCTTGAGCAATCCACCCGCCTCGGCCTCCCAGAATGCTAGGATTATAGGCGTGAGCCACTGCGCCCGGCCTAATATGTGTTTTTTAATATATTTTCTTAATTTTTCTGGGGAGTGGGTCTATGAGTAATGCTGTAATATTAGAAATGAAACTCTTTTCTATTTTTTTACCACATCATTTATAATCAGTATCATTTTCTCAGAGACGGTGAATAGAATTTTTTGTTATTTTTGTAGAATGATTTAGAACACATCTGTAACTTCTTTTAAACATAGTGATCTAAAGGCTAAAATCATGACAATGCTTTAAATAACCATAGAAGATGTAACAATATTGTAACAATATTATTAATGCTTGCGCAATTTAAATTTTTCCCCTATATTAGTTGGCTAAAGCCAACATGCCATAGTTTGACTGGAAATTCTTATGGTTTCTTAACCTGTTGTAATTCAGTTTGTACTCACTTACATTCATGGGCAATTATTTATGAAATTATAAGCATAGAAAGTTTAGAGAGTTTATGAAGTCATTAATGAACCTTCCGCAGTCACTTTTCCCTATGTGTGTGATTGTGTGTATGTGTGTGTTCGTGTGTGTACCAGTGTGCAACAGATGTTTTGAAAGGCAGTTTAAAATATTATGAAACATCTAATATATATATATTAGGTACATAAAAAGCTTATCTGTTAATAACTGCAGAGGATGTTCTAGGAATCCATCTGCTGGTGCCCTCCACTCCCTATTGCATGCTTAGTAGTGGTTCAGGGAGTATTAGTAGATTCTCAGAAGGCTGAGGTCCTGATAAATATAGTTTGAAACCCCACCGATCTAGCCCAACCTCTACACTTATAAATAAGGAATTTGAAACAGAGAGGTTAAACAATTTAGCTAGACTCAAGTAATTTGTGGCAGAATTAACCTCTTTGAACAAAGATACTGGATGATTGTATACTTCATTCAACAAATATTTATTGGCATAGGGAAATATGGCTAGTCACATGAGAACTTAACCCAATTTTGACTTCAGCAGTATTGTTTCAACAAAGAGGGACCCAGCCTCTGGTTTTCAAGTAAAAACGGTCTATCAGTTTCAGTGACTATTTTGACATGTTAGATGTGTGTCTTTGCCAGTTCCATTCATAGCTTTCAGCCACTTGTATTTCCACTCACATGTTTTTGATTGAAAATAATTTCATGGTCTTCTTACTCTTTTTGATCAATATTTTTTTTTAGAAGAAATCAAATTAACTTGCAATTTTATTTTATAAATTCATTTTATATTTTCTTACATGGGTATTCAAAAGGGATTTTAGGTTGAATTTAATTTAATGCACAGAATTTTACAATAGTAAAATTTAGAAATTAGTAAAGTAGTTAGATAAGTAAATTGCCCTTACATAGTTAAGAAAATGTTATAATTTTGCTTGTCCTTGTTAAATCATTTTATTTTTTGATGAGCAGAACATAAAAACTTTTTTTCATTTTCAGAAAGCAAAGGTCAGTAAAAAAAAGAGTGTGCAAAATGGAATTTTGTTCTGCAGCTTGGTTTTTGGCAATTTTAGTACTAATTTGAATGCAATGAATGTTAACTAGTGGCACATTCCATTGTAATATTATGGATAAGTTCGATAAAACATAAAGATGGTATTTGAAGTTAGCTTTTATTCAGCATTATGTCTATAATTATTTAACATTCCTACATTTGCTAAGTTTTTTTATTTAATTATTAAACATAGAATATTAGAGAACTTTTATTTTGTCTTTTATGCTTGAAACGTTTTGATCTTTGTCTTTTTTGTTTTAATAAGTAAATTGTCAGGACAAATACTGTAGTGAAAGTCCTTGTGGAAGGATATAATAATCCGGTCTTTCCTTGAGGTGCCTCCTGATCACCTCTGAGATGTGGAGGGCTGCCCCAGATGCACCTAACTATCTAGTGTCAAGTAGAAGCTGAACTGGGATCTAATGTCAGGAAAATGAGGGTCTGGTGATGAAGTGGAAGAAGGAGTGATATTAGTTTCATCGGTGGGTAGACAAGCAGACAATTAAAAGATAAACCCATGAACACATTGTCTACAAATTTCAAGGTCTGATCACTGATATTTCTATTTTATCGATTATCCCTCTTCCTGTAATTTTTTATCCTAATCTGAATCATTGATGATGCATCATCTTCAGAGTATCGGGGAAGTTACATTTTTATTTTCATAGGTAGAAGGAGTACACTCTAAACTGATAATCAATAGTATAGTAAATACTGCAGTCCCCAACCCCTGGGTCATGGACCAGTACCAGTCCATAGCCTGTTAGGCACTGGACCACACAGCATGAGGTGAGTGGTGGGCAAGTGAGCAAAGCTTCATCTGTATTTACAGCCACTTCCCATCACTCATATCACTGCCTGAGCTCTGCCTGCTCCCCCTACCAGTCCATGGAAAAATTATCTTCCATGAAACTGATCCCTGTTGCCAAAATGGTTGGGAACAGGTGGTAAATACATAAACCAGTAACATGGTCATTTATTATCATTATCAAGTGTTATGTACTGTACATAACTGTATGTGCTGGACTTTTTTACAATTGGCCAGCACAGTAGGTTTGTTTATACTAGCATCACCACGTAATATGCACTGTGCTACTACGTTTTGACGTCACTGGGCGATAGGAATTTTTGAGCTCCATTATAATCTTATAGGACCACCATTGTATATGTAATCTGTTGTTGATCAAAAAGTTGTTATCAGGCACATAACTGTATATGGAACAGATTGCTTAGCAGGTGTCTCCAGAAATATCTAGGGGGAAAGAAAGTGCCCCTGAATAATCAATGTGAGAGAGGGAAGAAAAAGAATTTTATCTGCATGTTTACCTCCTGTCCCCTGTTCTTTTTTGCTAAACTCTATGGGACCCTAATGGCCCAAGCATTTAAGGTGGCATCCCTGGCCCCAAGGAGTGTTCTGTGCCCTACGATGGCAAAAGGAACCTGAAACTCTGAACATGGGGCTGGTCTGCCTGAATGTAAAGCAGAAGCCAAGGGTTGGCTCCATTGCTGCTGATATAGGTCACCCCCAGGCAGAGGAACCCAGAAGTGGGACAAGAGGCTGAGAATGCTGGAGGTGGTGGCACCAAAGGAATTCGAGGAAGCACAAAAGATATATTCCACATAGAAATGTTATCTTACTGTTAATATTTTCATGAAGCCTACTAGATACACTGTCTAGCATTGAATATAAAAAATGTTCAATTACTTTTCCTTTTCCCTACATCCCTGTTGACATGCTCCTTCCCAGTCCCTGAGCCAATTCTCATCTCAGTAGTGGGGTCTAGAGGCCCATTTGTGCTGACCATCGATCTCCCATGTTATACCAACCTGATGCTAGATCTGTTAGCCCTGACCCAACGTTGTGATGCATCTTCCTCTGTTCTGTGTGTCCTAGTGCCCAGGCATAGGTTTCTACTTTATTTCTTAAAAGCCTAGTTTGTTCCTATCAGACTCCCTCCCTGGGTACTGTTACACTGTTCCCCCTATCCTTGTTCTGGACAGCCGTAGGCCCCTCAAACAGGAATCTATCCCCTCGACTTAGGATTTTGGGTCTTTCTTAACTGTGGAACTGGCCTCTTTGACATCATCCTAACCCACTTCCCTTTTGCTCTGTGCCACTTGCTCACTTTCTACCTTTGAAAACACCACTGGTAATTGTTACTTGACTGATAGGCCTTTCTCTGGCTGCCCTCCCATACCTATCCTCTCGCAGTCAGAGCTGACAGATTCAGTTGCCAATATATGTCCTGTGCTAACATTTCAGTTTTATGCCCGCTCCAGGCTCTCTCCTCTGACTCTGCATCATGCAACAATGAAACATGTTTGTATCCCATGTTATTAAAAACATCTTTTAAGTCAAATAATATAACCATTTCAAAATAATTATAATATGCAAGACTGCATATATTCTTTATCCTTATAATTTCACTATATTTTTAGTTTGATAAATGACTATCTTTGCCTTTTAATTGCATATCTGTGGACATAGAGCCTGCAAGTACAAAAAAGAAACGTGAACTTTGAAAAAGTTTCTTATTCTTTTCATTAGGTCTTCAATCATGACCATATGCTCTGCAATGATATATTTAGAGAAGCATTTAATCAGAAATTTTAGAAGCCCTTTCCCCTAGTCGAAGTCCTACAGAACATGCTGTTTATTGGCTTGCTAGTAGCTCATTCAAACAAATTTGAACACTTAGTAAATCGATCTGCAAGAACTTCAAAATCAACCCTGTTCAAAAAATTTTATTTTTAATACAAGACAATTAGAGAAAGCTTACGGTATTCAGAAATGAAAATGCAAAAGACAAAGTTAATTTGCTGTTAGCAATCCCTTGCTTCCTTCCCCATGGAGGGGTTAATTAGAAAGTGAAATCTTATTCAGTTAAAATTTCTTTGGGAAATTTTGTCTTCTTAGAAAAAAAGTAGTATACATGTAAAAGACAACTTACTATTTAAAAGTTAAAATGCTGGTAAGCTAGAACTCTTTAATGGGCCCTCTCCTAATTTTCCATTAAATGATCCATGAAGACATACAGTAATTCAAAAATTCAATAGCAATGGAAAAGAAAGATAACAGCCAGCTGTCTACATGAATCCTATAAGGAATCCCACTAATTAATGAGTTGACATGGCCAGATTGAAAAACATATTTAATAGCCTACATAAGCTCAAATCCAATTAAAACATATTTTGGATATAAAGAGGAAACAGGTTAGTCCTATGATCTTCCTTTTCCTCAGAAACTTGTCTACACCTACCAGAAAACTGGGGTACCTGTTTCTGAGCCCTGACACATATTTATGTGAGGTATGCATGTTGAAAATTTGGGGCAACAAAACCTAGAGATTTATAGCCCAAATAATAAGTGAGTGAGACAAGAATCACAATCAGCTGAAGTTTATTAAGCCAAAGTTTGAGGGTGTGCCCAGAAAAGCACAAACCACAGAATCATCTGTGACTTGTGCTTTCCAAAGAGGTATTTGGTAACTCAGTATTTAAGGAGAGAGTGCATGTAGGAAAAACAAAGGAGAGGGTACAAACAAAGAGAAATGTTTACATTCTTGTGAGGCTCTAATTAATGCTCAGTAAATCTACATTTCACATAGGATAAGGTGATCCTTTGGGAAAAAAGAGGGAGCAGAGGAAAGAGTCAATTATTGTAGCCATCTCAAGGTAGACAGAGGAGTGATTGATCTCATCTTATCTTTGTTCTGCATCTGTAGAGATAAGTTTAGTAGTCCACGTTGTCAGCGTGAGACAATAGAACTCAGGCTTAAGAATTTAATTAGGTTGCAACCCTAAGGGTGCAGTTGGCATGCACTTGTTTTATGGGGGGTGGGGGGCTATACACCCTGAAAGGTTTAGAAGCTAAGAAGGAATTTCCTTGTAAGCGATCTGTGAGGATGGCCATCTAGGGTGGCAAAAGGCCTTTGTCATTGTGACAATTTGTCTTATGCATAACATTATGACACAAGGTTGTGAAATCACACCTATCCATTTGAGAAAAGGATGGCAGTGCTGAGTGACTCAGTTCCCAGGCTTAGCTCTCCCTTTGGTGTAATGAATTTGGGGGTCCAGAGATTTCTAACTAAATTCCATTTGATTCCACACTAATAAGGTTGATTACAAGTTTATCTTCTCAGGTATAAAATAGCCAAAGACAAGATCAAACATTCTTCCACATACCCAGGGATATCCACATAACTGCTGCTTCCTTCACTCCCTTTTTCTCTTCTAACATTTGCCTTACCTTATGTAAAATGTAGATTTCCTGGGCTTCTCAAGAATGTAACCGTTTGTCTCACTGACTATTCCCTCCTCCTTTTTTTCTGTATGGCCTGTCCCCTTTAAAACCTAAGTTCCCAAATCCTGCTTTGGAAAAACAGTCACAGATACTTCTGTGTGTTGTGTTTTTCCCAGGCATATCCTCAAACTTTCATACTCAGTGATCATTAGGAAATGAACATTTTAAGGGAAAGGAAATGTCGTATAATATAAAGCTTGTGACAGAAGTTTTATAATTGAACTTGTGCATTGCAAATATTGTTTAGCATTAGTTAGTGATTCTTTACTCTTGATGAAAATAAGTATTGTTGAGTTGTTTAAATTTTCTTTTCTAAACAGTTTAATTTAAAGTTATTTAAATTAAATAACTTTAAATTAATTAACTTTAAGGTACCTACTCTAAATATTTTTATTTCTGTCTGTTCATACGAGAAATAAGATTTCTTTATTTCTGTTATTAAAGCAAGAAAGTTGGATCAATTAATTTTCTCTCTTAATTTGTTCTATTGAGATTGCCACAACCCAAATACCCCTCTCTTAATGAAAGGAATCAATGAACAACAGATGATAAAGTATACCTAGAGCCTTTTTTGCCAAAAAAAAAAAATTCTAAAATTAGATTTGTACTCGAATAAGATGGAATAAAAATAACATTCTGACAGCATTTGAGAGTAACTGTTTCCTCATCAGACCAGCTGAGAGTCTTGGACTTGTTAGATATGATATAGATTTCAAATATGATCCATTGTCAGTGTGTTTTAATATATAATATATAAACATAATAGAATAAATGATATATAACATGACAAATAGCAGCATAGGCATGCAATATATGTTACTTAATATTTAATTAATATAATATATAGTTTTATAATATAAAATATCACATACCACATAATTTACAACACATACATACAAACCCTTAATTTTTTTAAAACAAGGATTTAGAATAGTTAATGTGCTGGTCACAGTGACTGGTTTTCTTGGATATAGACCTCAGTGCATTTGAAAAGAAGTTGCCATCTTCAACATTTGAGGTGTTAAATGAGAGTGAATTAAAGTTATAGCCAATCAATATCATAACATTCGTCTAGTCCATTGGTTGATATGCTCGATTTGTTTTCTTGGTTTCAGAGAACTTCCCTGCACAGAATTAGGCTTCCAAACTTTTTTTTATCATTTGTTTCTCATTGATTTCTCAAATAGTTTGGAATTAATAGTGAAATTTGTATTATGTTCTTATACTATATCCTACTTTCAGGTTTTGAGGTTTTTTTTTTGTTTGTTTTTTAAACTATTTTCTCATTTTATGGAGAATAAGAAAATGGTGACCTTCAGAGAAAAAGTGGTGTTGCTTGTAAGGAAAGGACCAGGATAGATAGCCTGCACACCCTAAGAAATAATATATTAACTTAAGGTAAATATTATAACAAGGTGTTATGAGAAGTGTTAATTACACATGCCTCTTTCTGCTTCCTTTGGTTATTAAGTATGAAAAAATTATTTCTATTTTCTGACCAAGGTGAAAATTATCTTGATTGCTATGTGACAGAGCATACGTAAGTCACAGAAATGTGGCAGACAGTAATGCTTACCAAGTCTTCCACATATCTGCCTTGTTTCCCAGTCCCCTTTCAGCTGGATAGAGCCATGTGGCAGAATCTGGCCGATTACATGTAATGGGTATTAATTTTGAGCTGAGCTCTGAAAAGTCCCTTGAGCAACCTTCCAATCATTCCTCTTCCCCTGACCTGTCAACCGAAGTGGTACTGTTGCAAAATTGTGATATCTTACACAGCATGAAGTCCTGAGTGACTTTATGGAGCACACATTCCTCTGACCTATGCGAGATATATGCTCTCATTTGTAAATAAACTTGCATGGTAAGCCCTGGAGATTTAGAGGTGTTGTGTTACCTCAGGGAATCCTAATCTATTCTAGGTTACACAATATAATTTCACATAGTATTAAGTATTGCTGACCAAGATGAATTTTAAGATTTATACCATTTTAAATGATTAAACTATTTTAAAATTATTTTGATAGCTGCAGATCCATCTGTTACGGTTCCTTTACGATTTGTTCCTCTCAGTCCTGGATGCTACCCTTGTAAAATTCTGTTGACATCAAGGTATGATGTGCGTGCCTATTATGTTGAAGGAGTGGTGAATGAATACCATCCAGAGGCTGAATGTGAGTTTGAAACACCAGCATGTAAACCGCTTACCCAGAATATTCCAATAGTATGTATAAACATTTTGGGGGTACTTTCCTTCATTCCCATTGCCACTGTCTCAATTAAAGTCCTCCAAACCTCTGATCTTGAGCTATTACAGATTTCTAATTGTATTATCTGCTGTCAATTATTTCTCCACATTGATGCCACAGTTTCTTCCTGAATATAAATGTTATCATGTTACTCACCTGATTAATCACTTCCGCTGGATCTCTTTACTTAAAAAAATTAACTTCAATGTCCTTATCATTCAATTCCTTACTGTAAAGCTATGCCTTCTGACTTCAACCAGCAGAGTTATGTACTCTCAAATCACTGTACTTCAAATTCAGTTGTGATCTAACACTTGATTAAGATGGGTTTACTGAGAAAAATGATGGCTGTAGCTTGACTATGTTAGTCCAAGAGACAATATAGCATAGAAGAAGGTAATGTAATTGTAAGGAACTTTGGATTTTTAGAATGATAAATTGCTTTTGTTGGTTTATTTGTCTATTTATTTAATTATCAAAGACACGACAAAGAAAAGTCAGCCTGGGCCGGAGCACGGTGGCTCATGCCTGTAATCCTACCACTCTGGGATACCGATGCACACAGATCATTTGAGCTCAGGAGTTCGAGACCATCCTGAGCAAGAGCGAGACCCCCGTCCCTACTAAAAATAGAAGGAAATTAGCTGGACAACTAAAAATACACATAGAAAAAATTAGCCGGGCATGGTGGCACATGCCTGTAGTCTCAGCTACTTGGGAGGCTGAGGCAGGAGGATTGCTTGAGCCCAGGAGTTTGAGGTTGCTGTGAGCTGGGCTGACGCCATGGCACTCTAGCCTGGGCAACAGAGTGAGACTCTGTCTCAAAAAAAAAAAAAAAAGTCAGCCTGTAGCACAAAAAAATCTGTTCTTATGAGATATATAATCTTTGTTGTATGAGCAATTTACCAGGTAGAACATCTATTATTATTTCCCTTAATTAGGAGTAAAGTGTGTCCTCTAAGGCCATTTTGTCATTTTTTTTTTCTAGAGCTATGAAACTAAATAATTATTAATAATTTGACAATTGGTGGTCCAAAAATATTATATGAAGTATGAACCCCAAATCATGCAAGTGTGAGATCTTTAACTAATGATTTTGTTCTCTGATTCCCATATGTGGTCCCTAAAACCAAGATTCCAGGCCACCACTGAGTAGCACACATCCCAGAACAAATGTCATTGCCAGTGATGACTCACTATAGTGGATTCATGCTTTCTTAGTCTCTATGTGTGTTTAATTTAAAATTTTCAGTTGGGAGAGTATTCTCTGAACATCTATTTCAACATAAATGTCAACCACTAAATATTTTTAAACAACTTTTACCTTATTGTTAACTAGTGTAGTTAATTTTTTAAAACCTAACTATAGGACTTTATAATTAATGGTCCCTTATGAACTACTACATGTAAGCAATAAACATTCTTTCATGTCCAAGGAAAAAGTTTTTAGAATTTCTTACAATCATCAATGACATTTTATTTGTGACTTTCAAGGAAAAAGAGAGAAGGGAGAGAACTCAGTAATTGAATACCTTCCCCTTGCCCACAGAGATGATGGAAGTTCAACAGAGAAAAGCTATAATGAGAATCATTTATTGAATTGAGTCATTTAAA
>RJWJ010012784.1:0-41215 GCA_004363605.1 Indri indri
TAAACATCTGTACCCCCATAATATGCTGAAATAAAAAAAATTTAAAGATTGACAACAGAGCTGTATATCCCTTGCTTCTTCTAGTTTTGGGGTATTTAAAATTTTCGATTTATCATGCAAGATTTAAGTATAGTATATGGATTACTGATTTCCTTCCAGAATCTAATCATATTCTTTTATAGGCTATAACTAGAATGTATTTTCACAATAGTCACAATCCTATCTGAAAGATGCATACATATTTTATTTCTAAATGAATTAAAGAAATTCTATTTCAAATAAATGTATAAATTTAACTAAAAATTTTTTTCTCTCAGCATTAAACTATAAAAATCAACACACAGAGATTTGAGCAAAAAACAAGTGCATGTTTTTAAGGTACATATAGTCTCATAAAATAGGTTAACATTTTTAAAGGACTGTCAGAAGAAAAAGGAGGAGAAAAATCAGACAAGGAAACTAGAGAAAAAAGCATCAAAGAGACAAATAATTGCAGTAAAGATCCAAGTAAAACGGAAATGAAATGTTTTTCAAATATCCCACGCCATTGGCAAAGCTGCTGCCATAATGGTGATGATCATTGGTATATTTGGATCCATTAGCAAGACCTTCTCAAGTATGAGTTAATTACATTAGACTGTTTTTAGCTTATGCCATAAACTCCAGTGATTATGAAGTTAGAGTAACAAAGAATGGGGGGTAAAGTATTAAGAATTGAAGTAATATTCACCGTGGAGCTGAATGAATAGAGAATTGAAATACAAAGTACCAGAACAATGACAGTTTGAGCTATCTTATATTCTTTTGTCTTGAACTAGTATTAATATCATATCCCCAGGTACAAAGCATGCTTCTTAAAAGAATAAAGAGGTTATGTGTCTTGAGTGTCTGCTAATGACTTACACAACTACATAACCCTTGCATTGAAGACATCCCAGCCATAAAGTTCCACGGTACTTTTTGTCACGGTCTGTGTTGGTACAATAACGCTATTGTTTTCTGTTAATTCCTGAAAAATAATTCCCTTAGGTAAAAATTCTGTTTTGCTTTACTGGCAAGCTAACAAGTTAGCTCGTTTACTGTTTTGTGGTTGCTGGAAGAAGACATGAAATTTATGAATCAGAAATAAAGGACTTTATCACTCACCACACGGTAAGCAGCATAAGCTTAATATTGGTTTGCATTGATTCCCTATGTGCCCTAAGTCCCTTGGGTGACGCAAGTGGGACTAGATGCACTTCTACACATGCACTTTGTTTCATTACAGAAGAGGAACAATGAGCTTGAGGTATTTAGCACTTTTATAGCGTTTGGTAAGTAAGACTACTCTTTATCTGAAGGGAGATATTGTCTCATCCCTCAAGGTCACTACTGCAAATACAACCCTGAGACGACACTCACCACAAATGCAACCACAACACTAGAGTAGGAGACATTTGAGAAATGGCCCAGGTAAAGAATGATCAGGGCATTGTGTTCTTGGCATACCCAGTGAGAATGCGCAGGGACACCCAGCGCCCGTGGAAGATTGCCTCTACTAACACCTCGCTGGAGGAAAGGTAGGGAGATAAAAGGACGGCTCATCATTCTCTACTCATAGTTCAATATTGTAGGAAGATGGTTAAACTAAACAAAACAAATCGCATCACCGAAAAAATACCAGACCTACAGTTTGCATGTGGTAATGACTGTCACACCGTGTGTCAAGACTCTGGAATATCTCCTATAGTATCTCCCAGAGATGCTTTCCAGGTGTTCAGAATCAAGGAAAGGAAGTGAGAAGAGAAAGGAGACTCATGCTGGCCTCAGGCCACCAGACCCATCCCTAGTCTCTCCTGTACCCTCGACTCAAGGGTCCTCTGACATTGGACCCTCTGTTGACTTCTACCAGTGAACCCCTTCCATGTCTTCTCTCTGGCATCCTTTCCTTAGGTCCTGTGTTCTCTTAGAGCAGTTGCAATCCTTTTGCAGAACAACCAATATATCTAAGCCTAGATCTTTACGTTTCTCTCAACGGTGCATCTACTGAAATTTGTCCTAACATGTTTCTAGTATAACATCTCTACTACTAATTTTTTGATTAATACACGATTCTCTAATGTGGTCCTCAGCCCCCAAGAATCACAGCAGGCCTCCCAATGTGCTAACATATAACACCTTTCTTCTGTTTTTAAGTGCATAGACTTTACTTATTCAAATGACTTGGGAATGTTATTAACAACGATAACCATCATAATAGCTATGCATATGAAGCCTACTGTGTACCAAGTACTTTTCCATAAGTTTTAATCCTCCTAACAGCCCAATGGTATAGGAATTGTTAATATCCCTATTTTACAGAAAAACAAACTGAAGCACTAGAAGATAAAATAACTCGAAATTCAAACTCAGGTAGTTGGACTCAAGGGTCCACAATCTTAATGATAAGCAAAATTACCTAAGATATTAAAATTTAGTAATATTTTAATTATAGTATTCTCTCTCTAATTCTTTGTTATTATCATTTTTCTTTTTCACTAAAAAGTAGGAACAGTTAGATAATGAGGTTGGTGAACTTTTTGCCTTCTCTATGTGAGTCAAGTTGAGAAAACTTTTTGAAAACCGCAAGACTAACTGATGAGATATTTGTAAACAGAGTACATGTCTTAAATCCCTGCCCCCAAGTGCCTGGTAGAGTGCCTGCCACATAGAAGAAGCTCAAAGAAGGAGGGAAGGGGGAGAAAGAGAAAGAAAAGGCTCAGAGAAGACAGAAGGGAAGAAGAAGGGAACGGGGGCAGTATGGGAGAAAGAAAGAAAATTTGAACGGAAGGGGAAATAACCCTAATAATCACCGTTTATTACAGACAACCGTTTGGTGATTGGTCCACTGTCAGTACTGAAATGACCAACAGGAAATCTCTGCTCAAGAAAAGGAGGTGCTGGGTGCTTAGATGTTATTTGACCACGGGCCATTTAACATGCCTCTCTCAAACTACGTTTTTCATTGTCTTTTTAGATTTGTTTTTGCCAATGCACATAAATTAAAAGAATAGAATAGAAGGTAAGATGTTGTCCTACAAGATCCCAATACCTTGGAGTCAGAGTATTTTTAACAAAGTGGGAAATAACTGATTACTATACAGCAAAACTAGAAATAGAGCCATCCGTATCACTATGCTTTATCTAATATAGCCAAAATTTTATTATGCAAAATAGCAGAGTAAGCCAATTTCATTCTAGATATACGTTTACAAAAGCAAAGGAATCATTGCTCCTTTAAAAAAAAAAAAAAGAAAAAACCAAACAAACAAAAAACAATGCCAGCAATCCAACATTCCTGAACAGCCCTAAATAACAAACTAATGTGGACAGATTTTTTTTTAAAGGAAATCTTTTTTAAAGATTTTTTTATTTGTAAGGAAACTAATTTATTCTCAGAGTTTCCAAGAGTTTCATATAAAAAAAAAAACAGTGACAACATGTTTTGTTAAAACAAGAAAAAAATAGCCTTATGGTTTTTATAACTATTTTCAAAAGGAAGTTGCCTGGCCTAGTGAACTGCATCTTGGATTGGGAATCAGGAACTGCAATTTTGCTCTTTTTCAAACACTGTCTTGCTGTGTGGCCTTGGATAAATTACTTACCCTCTCTGTTTTTCCTCATTAAAAAAAACCAGAAATTATACTGACTACACAGAAGAGGTATTGTGTTCACCAATGAATTAGTGACAAGAAAGAATCATTCAAGCATGAACAAAGAAGGGCTATGTATATAATCTGAAACACACATTTTAGAGTAGTTGGGAACAGTTTCCTCATTAGATAAATAAGATAGTTCGACTAGTCAATTTTTAAAATGAATTCCAATTACTCTAAAAGCCATATTTCTAAAACAACCCCAGAAAATTCATAATTTACTTTTGATTTTGAAACTGTCTGTCCTTTCACAGAGTTTCCAAATGAGGATCATCTATTTTTTTTTAATTATGTTTTTACTATGAGACAGGATGAGAGAGAGAATTTACTTCAGCATCCCGTGTCCTGTCTCCCCTTAGCAAACCTTACTAGTTTTTGGAAATCTGACTGATTTATCAATGACCCACAGTAAACAGTCAAATATGACAAAATCTAAGAAATCTTTCAAAATACCCCCAGGAAAGCCCAACTAGGATAAGCCCTAGTTGTACGAGACATAATGCTTTGTACATACTTTCTGAAATTATCTCCTAGATGTCTGTTGTTCCATTAAATTATAAAACCATCTGCAGCGGAGACTCTGCCTTAACCATCTTTGCACGCACAATACCAACAATAATCCATGGCACATGGAAGATCTTAAATAAATATCTGTCTAGCAAAACTGAAATTGGAGCAGTTAAGTTGGTTTCTTTAGGAGAATTGAATTAGAAATAAATTTCTCAAATTGACAGTTTTCTAACTAACAGAACCAAGAATCACAGAGAACAGCTTCAGAAGCTTCTTCTATCAAATTGCTGGATAAGGAAATGTAATGAGGCATAGCTAATTTAATAGTATCAGTAAACTCCAATAACCTTCCACTGCTCACAGATTGTCTAACTTAGCATGGCATGCAGGGCCCACGCAGCTCTATCACCACCGGCTTTGGATAATAAATTGTCTCAAGCCCCACCTCGACAAAGGTAGCTCTGCTCAGGGCACACTTCCCTCCAGCCACAGGCCAGCACATCTGCAACCACAACAGGCCTTGTACATTCTACCAACTTTCATAAGGATTTTTAAAGGGAAATGACCTTATACATGCAAGGCCCTTAAAACTTGAATATTTCTCCCTTTTCTTCCCATATGAATTCATATTCACCTTCAAGACCATCCTCTGTGAAGTTCTACCAAAACTCTCCCATCCCACTACTTTAGATACACATCTCTCTACAATAGCACATGGTTTTATCATTTGCTTATATAACTAACCAAAGGCAGACAGTAGGTCCTATTCTTTTTTACAATCCCAGTTCTAGCATATGTGACTTTTATGATATGGTCCATACATTTTTGTAGAATGAATTAACATTTGCAGGTCCAATTCTTCAAATTAATGTTCTCTGCCCAACCACTGTTTTCTGAAATCAGTACCTGGGTTTCGAGTACCTGGGCTTCGGAGGTAATGAGCCTATTGTGGTGACATGGAAAGCAGATAAAACTTGCACCACGATTAGCTATTGGAATATCAGAAAATAGGTTTTCAAAGACAAGGAATTTAGTCATACAGGTTTGTGTGACAACAAAGATCAACACATGACAAAATTGTTTTGCAAAATAGAGTGAGCTTGTATCATTGGTTGTTTAAAACAAGTGACCTCTCTCCAGAATAGGACTCTAAATTATAGGGATTAATGTTTCCATGAGGAAATTCTTTCCTGGCATATTGTGGGAAATGTGTGTGTTTTTCCAAATCCTAATCCTCAGCAAAATCAGTTGAGAAATTGAGAAAATGCAAAAGAGTGCCCCATTTTTACTATGAGAATTAAAGTAACAGAGATACTGTTTGTTTGAAGGAACCCACTAATATCAAGTTAAATACAGGAGTGAAAATGGTTGTTACACAGTAGAGAAGATTAAGGTCCACTTTTCCAGGAAATGGAGCAGAGCTGTGGTATGAGGGAGGGAAGCTGAGATGTGCCTGGAAGGAATTCTTTGCAATTAAAAGGTGTGCCATCACTTGTGTTGGAAACACCTTCTTAGTGCCATGACTATAGGCTCCGCTCCAACACCACCCACTTACCCTGAAGGTCCTTGAAAACGAGGCCATTTGATTATAAGTAGACACTATCATAGTGTGTTAGGTTTCATGAAAAAAAAAATGGAAATGAGAGACAAAATTGCCAAGAGAATGAAAAAAGTTCAGGATCCAGGCTTATAAGAGAAAACACTTACCCTTTTCTATCCTATAGGAATTTTAGCAAAGAGGGGTGATGCATGACACAAGATACCTTTGCTGAAGAAGAACAGCCTGCCTAGCACATTCCCTACAACTGTGGCTTCCCGCCATTCTGCAGCTCAACCACGTTTCTTTGCTTGGGTTAATTCACCAGTTCATTATTTTTCAAGCTCTAACTGTTATTTAGTTTTTAGTGTACCTGTGCTGTAACAAGTACTGCTTTTATGCAGATGAAATAATCTGGGCTTTAATATCTTATTAATAATAAGTAATAGTTTATATTCATTGAATTCTTTCTCTATACCAGGCACTGGGTGTAGTTTATATGTAGTTATCTTATTTAATGTTTACAGCAATTCTATGGCGTATATATTCTCTCTAAGTACCTCTGTTTTGCAGAATAGGACACTGAGCCCCAAGGGCATCAGAGCCATGATTCAAACTCAAGTTTACCTGATGTCAAAACAGTCTTTTATCTACCACACCATATTGCTTCTTATCATTACTACTCATTCTTGGTGATCATGTCTTTCTACAGTAAAATCAGACATATCATGAGATATGTTGAGATCTCACAATAAACAATGCTATGGAAAATGAAGCCAGCTGCAACATCTCTGTTAGGTTCAGTTCTCATGTACACCCAGCGAGTCACGCCAACAAACTCATGTTGAAAATTCCTCTAATTCTCTTATCTGCTTGCAAAAAATAAACCAATAAGTAATAAATAATAATAAATAATAAATAAAGCTGTTACAGCTAAAATGGAACTTAGAGATTATCCAACATAGCACATCTCACAGTTTAGCTGCATCGTAACCACCTTGAGGACTTGTTCAAACACAGATCGATGGGCTCTAGTTCCAGAGTTTCTGATTCAGTAGCTCTGGGTGGGGACCTAAGTTTGCACATCTATCAGATTCTAGGTGATGCTGCTGATCTGAGGATAGTGCTTTGAAAACCAAAGATCTAACCTCACTTAAATTTCAGGTGAGGAAACTGAGGCCTGGGGAGATAAAGGGGCTCTCCAAACACACTTGACAGCTAAGAAGCCAGGGTAGAACAGAATATAATATTTTTTTAGCCTCATTATGTGGGCCCTGAAAATAGCTGCAATTAAAATAGCATTGCCTGAAGGAAGTAAGCTCAAGTACTGCCAGCAGAAGTATGAACTGGCACAAGGCTTATTGAAAGCGATTAGGCACATTATATTAGGCACTGTTAAATAGTCACACCATCTGACTCCATCAATCTAATTTTAGCAGACTAGCCTTGGAAATAATCAGAGTTGGGTAAATGTTTTTGCAAAAACATATATACATATATGAAGGTCTATATATTATATATTTTATTAATATTTATAAAATGTTTGTTGGGGAGAGTGGGGAGAATTGGCACTAAGGTTCAGCATTCTCCCCTCCGGATGCTCACAGTGAGAAACACATTGTTCATAGTCAAGACAGCAGATTTCAGCACTCTGCCTCTGTCTACACGTACTTTGGTGAGGGCAAGGGCTACTACCCCCTCAGGCTACCACCTCCTGCCAAGTGTTCAAGCAACCCCCTCTCTTCCAGGGGCCTACACCCATCCTTGGCCACTGGACTGGGGATATGATGGGGTTGCCAGACAGACTCTCCAGATGCAGGCAATAGAGAATGGACAATCGATGGCTGGCAAGCTGGCCACATTCACCATTAGGGAGGACAAATAGGCCCTAATTCAACCTCCAACAGCGCTGGCAATGGAGCATGCACCTCAGCGTCTCATCGCGTGTTCTCGTGTGCCACGGTTCCTGCCCCTCAACCTCCTGTTCTCTAAAGATAAACAAAAAACCCTATTCTACAAATAACACCCTAATATTGTCTTACAATTAGAATAATGTCTATTGAAATTAATGGAGTATTCGTAGCCTCCGTTTTCCAAGTGAGTGACCTTAAGTCTAGTTGTTTAGGACGGTGGATGGGGGATTTCAGGGAAGGCGATTGTGGACGGGGAACTGGGGGAAGTGACGGACCTTAGGGTACAATGAAGGAACATGAGCACAGAAAGGGGGAAAGCAATCTAATTGATACTTCAAAATAAATTATACTTCCAAACAAGCTATGCGTATACATGCTCAAGAGTTTAAACAGTATTAAGTCAAACTGAAGGACAAAAGTTTCTCACAACTCCGTCTCCCCAAGTCTTTCCCCAGAGGTAAAATGTTCAACCTCTTCAATCTCTTCAGCTGGTCACCTAGAGGGACAGATTTAGGTTTTGTGGAGCTTGAAAGGTATTCACTCCGGGAGACTCTTTTAAAGGAGCACAATTCACATGGCAGTGTGTATACATCTTCAGGCCTTGGAAGAGGCTTGGGCAAGGAAGGAGCCCTGAAGCTTATGTTTCACTGGTTTCGTGGTTAATCCCTCTTTGGCAATCTCCATAAACCCAGGTAACTTCAACCCATGTTGTAAGGTGCAAATGTAGTTCCCCCAAGATAATCTCTACCTCCCCTTCTCCCCTATGTCTACTGATAGTTGCTGGTTACATTTTTAGTTATTTGGGGGTATGTTTCTATCTTTAGGTAATATACTGAAGCCTCTATTTCTACTTTTCAAGAAAGTTATTAATAGATATAAGATTAGAAAATAAGTGTCCCTACCTGAATTTTCTCTTTTTTCTCTTGGTCCCACCTCTGCTACCTCTGAGTTTTTGTCAGCTATCTGAAATTATCAAACTTTATAAGATATATATTTTGCTCAGTACCTATAACTAAGTCTTACGTGCTATGTAGATAAAATAATTTTGAAATCTGAAAACCCATAAACAACATTGACTATATTATGATCATGCAAGCATTACAGACTGCAGAAATGCATAGTATGTAAGATTGGAACTTGGAGGAAGAAATGTAATCCTATGACACAAAACCTGGACTTTTTGAAGGAAACAATGTCAAACATCAGATTCAAATAAATTCTTTTATTGCATTCCATTATTTACTCAAAATTATACCTTTTTAGTTTGCTTTATACTTATTCCATAACTTTCTTGTACAGATTTTTCTTAGTGTTCCTAATTTTTTTTATTTTTTTGCAGTTCTCAGTATAATACTGTGCTTCTAGTGATCACTAAGCACACCCAGCTTATTAAACATGTTTTCTGTTATAGTTAAGTCCCTTTGTTCTTGAAGGCATTCTACATAGACTCTTCTAGATTCCTATTCTAATTTTGAGTCATTTCTTTCTAGGCTTGCTACACAGTAATCATACTAAGAATCCTTTTTATAATATTTCTCTGTTAGAGCAACTGGGTCTTGACACTCTTGTCTTTTTGTTCTGGGATCCCTTTTTGGTTTTGCAGCAGTCCATTTTCAAACAACATTTTACAGAAAGGAGGGAGCAACATTTTCTTGGATCTCACATATTTGAATGTCATTATTTTGTCTCCTAATGATTGATATTTAACTAAGTATAGAATTCTAAGTTCAACATAATTTTCTCCCAGAACTTTGAGGGCATTACAGTTTTAGCATGCAGCATTTCTGAAAAGGAGTTTGATGCAAATACAATTTTTATCCCCTTCTATATTACCTGCTTTTTTTTCCCCCAACACTGTAGATTTTATCATTTGTGTTTAAAAACCTAAGTAGTCTATGAACAAATATGAGTATGTTTTTCTTTCATTTCAGTTGGTATTCTATGCTATCTTTCAATAAAAAGATTCATGTCTTTCTCCAGCTCAGGAGAAGAATTTTCTTCAGAAATTGTTAAAATTATTTCCTCTCCTCTATTTTCTCTGTTCTTTGATCTTAGAACTTCTCTTAGATGTTTGATCTGCTAAATTAATCTTTTATGTCTCTGTATGTTATGTTAGGTCATTAAATATGAAATGTCTGATTTCTAATCAAAAGTTCCATTTATTATATCTCAAACAAGAAGCAGTACAATGAATCAAAGTATGCACCTAACTATCGATACAGTTTTGCCATCTTAACAGTAGCTTGTTTATGCCAGCAGCAAAGAAGCCTGGAGAACGAGTGGTGATGAAATCGTGAAAGGCATTTTTGACAGCTTGTTGAGAACTGAATATTTTTCCTTGCAAGAAGTGGTCCAAAGCTTGGAAGAAGTGGTAATTGGTGCAAGGTCTGGTGAATATGGTGTATGGCAGAGAGTTTCCAAGTCCAGCAGCTACAGTTTGAGCAGCGTTGTTTGTGTAACATGGTCTCAGGTCACCCATGTGGCTCATTTCCAAGATTAAAATCACCAGAATAGAATTTCTCAATCAGCATACTGCATGTTCGTTCATTAGCCACAACCTTCCCAAACACTTCATTGACATTTCAAGCTGCCTACATGGCATTGGTTACACAATGGAACTCATATTTTAAAAAAAACACAAATTTTTGACTTATTCACGGTTTTACAAAAATTGCTCTGAAAAAATTTTTGAAAGCTGATCACCAGCCTAACAATGCATTTGAAAGAATGAGGATGTATCTTCACAATAAAAATAAAACAAGACGTGTCAAAACAAGACGTGGTCACAGTCTTGTGGCCAATTTCGTGAAGGGGATTCACGATTCAAAGTGAAACGTCAGAGACAGCAGCTGTCAAACTTAGTACTTGAGGAAAATGGGCATTTCATACTTAATAACCTAACGTAACATTTTCTTCTCTTTTATTTTTGGTCTATATTCTGGGAAATTTCCATGCGTTTATTTTCAGTCTTCTATCAAAATATTTGGCAATTCTAGTTTTCGATTTGAATGAATTTTGTTCAAAATTTCAGTTTGAATAAATCTTTCTTGTTCTTGGATTTCTCAATTCATTAAAAACTTCTCTTCAGTTTTCTGAATTACCTTTATTCAGGATTAATCGTGGTGTGCACTTCTTCTCAGTCCTTCTCTTGTATTGGCTTTCCTCGCTATCTTGGTTGCCCGTTTATGCTTGGCGTAAAGGAATTAGATTGATTGATACTGGTAGCTTGTGCTGATTTCCTCTGGGGAGGAGTCATTTGCTTGCTCAACAGGCCTCCCTCTGAGTGGAGGGTTGTCCTTGAGATCTGTGCATGGGCTGGGGCCAGCCTCCCATCAGACTTCACAAATGACTTTGCCAGGGAGACTGGTAGAGTGGCTGTTGCTGCCATGATGAAGATAGATTTGCTGTGGCTCATGTACATTCCTACCTAAAGCCTGGTTATTTCCAGGCAGCTTGTTCAACTTCATCAGAGCATTTCTTTGGTTGTGACCTGTGGCTAAATACTGCCACTGTCAGCTGCCCTGTACATGCAGAGGTGGGGGAGGAGAATGATCAGGGGATGGGGTGCTCCATAGCAGACTTGGAATTAATGCCCAATGAATGCCCAAGTTTATACTCCTACTGTTTTTACTCTTTAATACTATAAGGGAGGGGAAAGTGGCTTCCCTCTACCCTTATACATTCTTTGGCTGAGCTATAAATTAAATGGACATAAAGTAGATTAACAGGAGAAAAACCATGCTTAATTACATACGTACACACAGAGGTCCCACAAGATATGTGACTCCAAGAAGAGTCAGGTGATCAAAGCATATGTAGCATCCTGAGCTACAGAAAAGAACAGGGGCTTGGGGCTTCTTCTGGCGGGGGGTGGCACAAGTCATGGGATGATGAGAGGAGGAATTGTACACTAAGTAAATGTTGTCTTGTTATACAGATGAAAATTCTCTCAGATAATGAAAGCTGTCTGAGAGCAGTCCTCAGAAGAAGAGGTGGTATTCTGGGCATGGGGTCAACCTCCAGTCTCCCTCCTGTGCCCCAAGTTGCTAAGTTCCGTGAAAGGGATTCATGATCGCTGCATTCCTTTTGGAGGATCAGTCTTCAGACAGATAAGGGGAGCTCAGAAAAAGCCTCTGCCTCTGCCTATATCTGCTATGCCTCAGGTACCCTCAGTTCAAAGTAACTGGCATATCAAAGTGTCATATTTTGGGGTGGCATTTCCTCAGCTCCTTCAATAACAAGCTTGTAATCCATCTGGGGTTCGACTAGGGAACTGGGTTTCACCTTCCCTGATTTCTTCCTCTCTGTTCTGGCCAAGGCTTAACCTAGTCCTGTCCTGTCTTAACCTATTCTCAAATGGTTGTGAATTTCCTCTCTGTATTGCTTTAGTGTCATTTTTGTACTATTTTGTACTGTTTAAATCGTTTCGGCAATGTTTATAGAAACCATGAAGTAAAATTGTCTTTCAAAGGCCCATTTTCTCTACAGAGGCTTTAAACTTGAAAAACAAAACTTTCCACTGAAAGAATTTAGGTCTATACACACATACATACACACACACACCCCCACACACACACTGCACATATATAAAATCATGGAATAAAATAATTTTGTGAGGTAAGAGGAAGAGGAAAATCAGTAGCTGCTTAAAAAATACTAGGCTGATTGATTGAAATATCTTGTCCAATAGGCCACAATAGTTTTGTGATAGCATATAAAAAGTAATGCGGAAAGTTGTTACACTGTTGGATACCAATTATCTAAAGTCTTCGATGAAAACTCACGTGTGATGCTTTTTCTTAAATAGAGCTGATTAATGATTTTATTTTATTTTATTTTTTTTTTGAGACAGAGTCTTACTCTTTTGCCCAGGCTAGAGTGCCGTGGCGTCAGCCTAGCTCACAGCAACCTCAAACCCCTGGGCTCAAGCGATCCTCCTGCCTCAGCCTCCCAAGTAGCTGGGACTACAGCCATGCGCCACCATGCCCGTCTAATTTTCTCTATATATTTTTAGTTGTCTGATTAATTTCTTTCTATTTTTAGTAGAGACAGGGTCTCGCTCTTGCTCAGGCTGGTCTCGAACTCCTGAGCTCAAACAATCCACCCGCCTCGGTCTCCCAGAGTGCTAGGATTACAGGCGTGAGCCACCGCGCCCAGACTGATGAATGATTTTAAAGGTAACAGAATATTCCAATTGATGAGTTAGAACATAGCACTGTGCTTCTAATATTTAAAATGGAACAGCTATAACCACTTTCTCAGTTTTACCTATTCACATGGTCATGAAAACTTATGCAAGATTTATTGCAACTATATCTTGTAAGTAAAGTTACATGCAGCAGTAAAATGTAGTAGTGCTCGCTTTACTAGGCCACTCTGGACTTTACCAAAACCCTCTTTCTCTTCTACAACAGCCATTAAGCTTGGAGCCATAACTTTGTGTAATGTAGTTAAATGGTAAAAGACTTTTAACATTTTTTATGAGCTTATTAAATATTATTCCCCTGGTTCTTTGAAATCTGGAAGCAGCAGCATATTGGCAACTTAAAATATTAAAAGATTCTTTTAATTAAACACGTGGCTTTGAATGGAGAAGAGCATTAAGAAAAATTTTAAACAACCAAAAATTTTGGCATTATTTTATTAAATACTATAAATATTGGTTACTTTGGAAAAGCAGTGACAGAGAAGGTTGGACAATTTCAATGCTGTGACCAGTTGTGAATCTTCCAAGGTCTTCTTGACTTTCTAGGTTTAGGTTTCTGTGCCTTTGTTTATGTTATAATCATAAAATATAATAGTTAAACAGATTGTCCATTTCTGTTATTTTTCCCCCTCTCTTGATCTGTCCTGCCCACTCCTCTTCTTTACTTTCTTGAAATTTGAAAAATACAGAGAAGTATGAAGAATTAAATGGCAGACAAATTTTACTTCCATTATTCACAGATAAAACACTATTAATATTTCACTTTTTTTTCTTTACTAATACATGTTAAAAGAAATTACAGGAGCATCATATGACTACATTGTCTTCTTGAAAGAAAAAAAAATGAAAAACTTACATATGCAATAGAAGTTCTCTTTAACCTGTATCTCCTTTTCAAAATATTTCCCACTTCTGAGAAGTAATCACTATTATAAATTAGTGTATATATCCATGAAATAATTATGGTAGTGCTTTTGTATTTTTTAAAAATTATACATAAATTATCATGTTACTAATTTGTTATGTGACTCATTTAATTCATTAAATATGTTTTTGAGATCTGTAGTTATTGCCACACATAGCTATAATTCCTTTGTTTCAATAGCTATATAACAGCCCAATATTAAATTCTATTTTGATGGATATAGATATTGCTAAAATTAGATTTCTTGATTAGTACATCTTCTATATCTTTATTTGTCCTTTCATTTCCCTTTTAGTGTCATTTTGTCCTAAGCAGGTCTCTTATAAATAGCATTAGAGCTAGGCTTTTTTTAATGGGAGCTTACTGCTTTAAATAGTTACATTTACCTTATTTGCGTTTATCACGATGCAAAATAAATTTTAACCTATATCTTTTACTTTACTTTTTGTATTTTACCTTGTTTTCTCCTTTTTTCTGCTTCTTTTTTATATTCCTACTTTTTTCTTTTCCAAAGGAATAATTATCTTTTCTTGGATTCCTTTTTTCCATTTGGTGAATCTGAAATATTTTACATGCATTATATTGATAGTTTTTATTTTCTTAAAGTCCCAAAATGGTTAGTTTATGGATAAAGAGAATTTATATTTTGCTAATAAATGCCATCTGTGTTGTGTCAGAGTTTCTTTTTCTTCTTTGAAAAAAGTTAAGCTTAATAAGAAAAGTTTAAAATTACAGGAAATAATTTGCAGATTGATGTCATTTGTGGAGACTTTTGAAAGACCAAGAGAATGAAGATGGGACCTGCTTCCCTTCTTCCCATTCAATGACTGTTTTTGGCTCACTGGGGAGAACAGTTTCTGGATTTTGCTGAGCTGATGTGAGGTAAAGCTTATTAATAAGCCCTTTAAGTATAGCTGTGCTGTACAATATGTTACCCATTAGCCACATGTGGCTACTGAGGACTTGAAATATGGCTAGTGAAACTGAGAAGTGTTTTGTTTTGTTTTACTTTAATTAATTTAAATAAATAAGACAAAGCAATGTAAAATATTTTTTCATTCAACACAACTTTCTTTTGGCAGGAGTATGCTTTTACTTTTTCCTTCCTAACACACTTTGTTATTGATGTCACAGTTTCCATATTTTTATATTGTGTTTCCATTACATATTTCTTAGTTATAGTTATTTTTTAATATTTTTGTGCTTTTTTATTAGCATTAAAGTGATTTATATACCACCAATACAATATTTAAGCATTCTATATTTATTTATACATTTACCTTGCCAGCGACTTTTATACTTTCATATGATTTCGTGTTGCTGTTTAGTGTCCTTTCATTTCAATTCAAAGAACTCCCTTTGGCATTTCTTGTAAGGCAGATCTGGTGGTAATGAACTTCGTCGGATTTTGTTTGTCTTAAAAAGTCTTTATTTCTTGTTCACATCTGAAGGACTGTTTTGCTTGGGATAGCATTCCTGGTTTGTAGTTTTTCTTTTTTCTTTCATTTCTTTGAAAATATCATCCTATCCCCTTCTGGCCTGTAAGGTTTCTGCTGAGAAATCCACTGATAGTCTTATAGGGCAAACTTAGTATGTACCGAGTCATTTTTTTCTTGCTGTTTTCAAAATTCTCTCTTTGTGTTTGACTTTTGACAGATTAGTTATTACACATCTTGATGTAGACTTCTTTGGATTCATCATATTTATGCCTGTTAGGTTTCATGAATCTGAATGTCCTTTTCTCTCCCCAGATTTGGAAAGTTTTCAATTATTATTTCTTTAAAATTTCTGCTCCTCTCTCCCTTCTCCTTCTTGAATTTTAATAAGGTATTTATTGGTTCTGTTGATGGTGTCCCATAAGTCCCTTACATTTTTTTTCACTCTTTTTTATTCTTTTTTTTTTTTTTCCTTTGGCACCCTGACCGGATAATTTCAAATAACTTATCTTTAACTTCACTGATTCTCTCCTCTGCTTGATTGAGTATGCTATTGAACCCTTCTAGTGGATATTTCAATCTGGTCCTATTTTTTATCTCCAGAACTTCTGTATGGTTCTTTTGAATAGTATCTCATTGTTGCTACTAGCATTTTGTTCGTGCATCATTTTTCTGATTTCATTTAGTTGTCTGTGTTCTCTTATAACTCACTGAGGTTCTTTAAGACAATTATTCTGAATTCCTTGTCATGTAATTCATAGATCTCCATTTCCTTACAGTCGATTACTGAAGATTTACTTTGTTTCTTAAATGGGTCATGCTTCCCTGATTCTTGGTGTTCCTTACAGTTTTATGGTAATATCTGAGCATTTGCCACCTCTTCCAATTTTTATGGACTGGCTTCGACAGGGAAAGAACTTCACCAGTCAGCCTAGCTAAGGATTCTGGGAGCCTCTCAGACCTTTTCTATAGTGTGTCTTCTCTGGACTTGTGCTTGTAGATTCCTAATTAGGGAAATTTATTGCTTCCTTTCTTTGTTTTAATTCATGAACCAGTAATCTCTTGCACCCTCTGGAGTCTGACTATTTTACCATAGGCCAGGACATTGGAGGCACACTCCACTCTCTCCCTCCCTCCTGGGGGAGAAACTTCAGGTTTTGTGCCTTCTCCAATCTTACAGAGCCATGCTGGCTGCAGCAAATCACATGTCTTTTTCCTTTGTTCTTAGCTGATTCTAGAGGGCATCCAAACTATACCAGTTCTAATTGTGCTCCATGTGAGAGGTGAGACAGAAACAAGTCCCTCAGGCAGCACCACGACAGGCTGTGGATGTTGGATCATGCTCCATTCTGCCTTTCCCCCTAAGGGACAAGTTGAGGGCTGAGACATTTTCTCTCAGTTGTGAACTGTGCTGGCTCGGGGGAGGGGCTGACACAAAAAATTGCTCTTTTTACCTATTTCAATATGGCTGTTCTTGGTTTTGTGCTCATCTGGGGTATCGTAACTGCTTAACTGGATTATGGACCTCTGATGTACATATTTTGGCCCATGTATTTTTGTCAAATCAGTGTTTTTGTGGAGGAACCAAGGGCTGGGACTTTATATTCCTCTGTCTTGCTGGCATCACTCCCTTTGATAAGACTGTATTATACTTTGCTGAAAATTTAGTATCTGAGTTGGCATTTCCAAGACTTAGTATGAAAATAAAACAATGTAAAACATCTCAGTAATAATTTTAGGTGGTATTTTGCAACAGGAATATTTTTGGTTAAATAAAATATATTTTTAAAAATAATTTTCTTTTTGTTTTACTTTTTTTAAAGGAGTTATTAGAAAATAAAATTATATATGTAGCTAATGTTATGTTTCTATTGACATCACTGTTATAAATTATCCTAAAAGCATAAGTCACAAGATCTCTAGCTAATGGAGGCCTCTCCTGGGCACAGAGGTTATAGCTGGAACACTTCATCAGCCTCTCTTTGGCCTTATCAGTCTCATGTATCTGCTACACTGATATCCCTTAATGCTTTGGAGCTGGAGGGAAAAGGCACAAGTCCTATAACAAAAGTAAAAGTTTTCTAGGTTTTAATTTTGTTTTGTTTTGATTTTTGACCCAGACTTTGGCTCTTTAGTATGTTTTTCAGTTTGTTTTGTCAAGACACAGAGCACTGGATTTTCTTTCAAAATGGCATAAAGAGGCCCAAGGCCTGAGGAAGGAATAAACAAAACAAAACAAAAACTCTTGGCCCTGCTGAGAACTGAGTGAGGGTGTGGCTGGAACTGAACTGGCACCTACTCCTGGAGCCCAGAGACAAGGGATCAGGTGGAGGACAGCCTGGGTGGAGCCCTAGATAACTGGTGGAAGGGGGAATGCTAAGCCAGGGGAGTGAATGTTGTTCTTGAGACAGGGTCCAAGAGACAAGATGCCAAACACAGCTCATGCCAGGAAATCACAATGGAGCCAGGGACAAATCACAATGGTGAAAGCATCATAAATGAGCTACTAGAGAAAATATAAGGGTGAGGGGGCTAGCCAGATGGAGGGTGGGATAGACAGGGGCAGGAGTATATAGGCAGAGTGTCCTCCCAAAGCCCACATCATTCCTGCTGGGTGAGACAGCTTCACTGCACATCCCTCATCTGGGACACTCCAGCTGCCCAGCTGCTGACAAATGTGTTTACTTCCCCAGCCCTAGTATTTAAAGCAAAATCAGTTGGGCTTTCTAAAAATCGATTGGTAATGTTGAATTTTTTGGCTCCTCTACAACTATCACACAGAAATCTGACTTATTTACTTGTTTTTCTCTTTTACTACCCTTGAATCACCTTAATCATCTCCCTATTGCCAAAGTCTAGCACAGTTACAAACTAGAAGCAAATAGCAGTCATGGTGGTCAGTAGACATGGAATTGGAATTAGGAAGCAACATCATTGAAGGATATATAAATCCTAGTTATTATTTTAAGAATTTCCCGCAAATTCCTTTTGAGATGATACAGACATTTAAATATTTATGTGCGTACATATATTAAAATCCAGTATGTAAAATAATGCCTCCATTTTGGTGTCAGTTTAGGCAATAGGGACCCCTCTTTTAGGGGTGGGGAAGCTGTTTTCAAGAGCTGTTCTTTGCAGCTGCATTGTTCACTAACTTGATGGAGCTAAAACTCTCCCAAAGAAGTGAACTGTCCTCACGGAAATAGCTGAAAGAAACACATCAAGTTTCTTGGCATAGTGCAGCAAGGAAGGCTGCAATAGATTAGCTCTGCCCTTAACAACAAGTTTCACTGGGCCGATGAGAGATGTTATGGAAATGTATCAAGAGAAAGAGTACTCCAGCTTCAGCTGGCCAACAGACCATAGGGTAATCACTGCAATGAAAATACTGAACCAGCACCAAGACTCACAAAGCAGCTTATTATAAGGATTTAATATACGGTAATATGGAGAATCTGGATAGCTCTTGTAATGGGATATGGAGCCTTGCTCTTCTCAGTCCCTGGTTCAAATTTGGATTAGGTCCATTTTGAATAAAATTAGTTGCCATTTGAGACAATTTGCAGGCCTTAGAAAAACAAGTTGGTCATCTCATCCCAGCTACCAGGATAGCTGACCTCACACACAGGGGCTACATCCAAAAAGTCAAAAATCCCAACTGATGCACATTGTCATGCTACAGATTTACTTTCACAACAGCAATAGGAAACCCACTAACATTATTTGAAGGATGTTCCAATCACAAACTCCAGCTCTGTGACCAAAAGGGCCTTCCATTCTTGAAAGCCAAGGTTGCAAATTAAAAAAAAAAAAAAAAAAAAAAAAGACAAAAATCACACTCTTCCATGACAAGTTAAATTCTTCAATCAGGCTCCTTTTCAGAAAGCAGCACAGTGGCTTTGACAACTGTAAGCCATCAGGAGCTCAGTTAATTTGTGTGGAGGCCAAGTCGGCCCTGTACTCGAGTGCAGTTAAAGGTTCCACTCTAACCTATCAAATGGGTGAATTTCCAGAGCAAAAAAAATAAAATCAAGTCACTAAAGGTTTGCAATCTCTCTCCTTTTTGCTATCTCTCTCTCTTCTACTAGGAAGGTGGTTGTGTACCAGCTGTCCAGCATCGCTACACCCTTGTTTCTCAGAAAGTTAGGAAATAAGAGGTCATCAGAAAGGTGCCTGTGAGCATCAGGGGACCTGTGGGTGCTAAACTTCCAGGTGAGCTTCTGAGAGACTCTAGGGCCCCCTGAGCAGCTTTGAGCTACAATTCAGTCCTTACGTCCATCGTCAATTCAGACTCCCCTGCATTGCTTCAGCCGGAATAATGGAATAGCAGGTAGAGCTGGCGGAAAGGCTTCTCCTGCCCACCCTGCTGGGTCTCCTTGCATTCACTGCCACCATCTGGCCTCGTGGACTCTCTTGTGGCGCTAGCTCCACTGTATGTCTTTTGTTATGCTAGTCACAAAAGTCCTGCCTTAACACACTCATGTAGCTATCCAAAATCTAGTTTGGCATGTGCTTTCTGAATGGTGCAGCCTGAAGATGACATAGCACTGGGCAGTCATACTGTCTACACCCCTTCGAGTTTCTGATTTTCTCTTCATTCTGTCATCTTCCCAAGCCAGGGTCATTGAAACAGGAGAAGAGAAGATCTGGAAGCACCTCTGCTCTATCTAAAAAAGTAATCATTTAGCAGGTAGAGCCATGAAGATTATCAAATGAGAGATACCGTGAAAGGCATTCAGAGAAGAGGACCAGTACAGTGCTCTGCCTGGAGTTGATAGCTGTTCACTTTCCTTCACAAATAAACCAGAAATGAAATCCATAGATAAAAGAACCTACCTTTATTCATGAAGTAAAAAAGGAAAGTAGTTTATATCTTAAAATGTATTTCATGGCACCTATAGCCTCAATTTTCATGGTGGAGAGAGCTCTAAATACAGCCTAATAAAAATCTCAGTATTATGCTGTGCATTTTATTCGCAGCATTGCTGCTGGTGACATGCTTTTACAAAATTGTGAACTGTGTTCTTAAATTTCAAACAAAACAAAATACGGTCTTTCATGTTAGATGCATTCCTTGAACATTCAGTATATATCAAAGTTGTGAAAAAGATACTTCATGTAGATTTGTAAAACAGAGTTAGAGTCTAGGCTCAGGGAATTATAAAGAGGGCTTTCACCTTTGAGAATGCCCAGCAAGGACTCAAAAGCCATGAGGGATGCGGGCAATTCCCAGTATTGCAGGTGTGGGTGGCTCAGTACAGGATGTCCAGCACCCCTGCTTGCTGTTACCTAGAGCTCAGTAGTGTCCCTCTGGCCCTATAACAACCCAGACACCCCACCGCTTCCCAAAATACCCTCCCCAAGGACCAGTGAGCTAGAATGTCAATCCAAGGGTTTGGTTCCTGATGAGGCTCTGTGGTATGTTCTCCCATAATTATTGTAAATACTTGTTCAATGTCTGTCACACTCACTAAATTGTGAGTTCTCAGAGAGCCAGGGCTGTGTCTGTCCTGTTCACCACATCATCACCTGATACGTACTAGGCACTCAATAAATATTTATGAGATGAGTCAACGGGGAAATGAATGAATGAAAGTATGAATGGGTACTATATAGTCATCAGACCTGTATTAATTTATAAGCACAGGCTAAGTCTACATGAAAAAGTTTAAAAGCTAAAAAAAACTTGCCTTTTTAAACAATGGTTTTACTTAAGGATTAGCATAGCTTCATTAGGTTTAACTGTAATAACTTCCGTGGCTTCTCATATGGATGGATATAAGAAAGCTCCAAGCTCAATATTTGAAGTGTCAGGGTCATTTCTTGGCTAGAATAATGGGGCTTTGTCCTAGAGAGCCAATATTTAGAGGAAGTAAAGAGGGTTGGCCTCGGAGATCTCAAAGCTTCCTCTTTTCCTGCCCTTTTCCTTTTCTTTGTGGCTGCATTTAGTGCTCACTTCCTGGAGTCCTACAGCAGCAGGTCACGTGTCAGGAAAGATCTCATGTCACGTGTAATGTCTGGATCGCACCTTTTGGACTAGGTGTCAGGATGTCTGGATTTTTTATCCCAGTTTTGCCATTAACTAGCTGTGTGACCTTAGGAAAGTTACTTCACTTCTCTAAGTCTCTGGTTCCTCATATATAAAATGAGAGAATGGGACTACAATTTTCTAACTATTCTTTCCAGCTATAGTATTTAACATTTCAGTGACATTTCACAACTGGGAATAAACAGGCACTGGTAAGCCCAAAGTTGTGAAAAAACTAAAACACGTTTTTTTTTTTTTTTTTTGAAAGGACAACGGTTGGAAACTGAGCTTAGTCTGCTTACATGACAGAATATCCTTGGAATTTCACAGAAAATAAAGAAGGAAAACACATATGTATAGATTGTATGGTTCCTATAAAGCGAATTTAACTAATTTCTTTCTCTCGCTAAAGAATGTATTTCATTTCCTTTTGTGTTTGCTAGCAGATCTGTTGCAAGATATATTCTTATTTTCCTTTATTTCCAATGATCAAAATAGGCCTTAACAGCTGGTGGATCTCTCTGTATACATCCCACTCTTTGGCATAGCACTTAATGAGTAGGCATTTGCATTAATGACGGTTTGTTGTGCTAGCTGCTGTAACAAAGATTGAGAGACAGCCACATCTATTATATGGTTCCTAATATTCCTTTAAGGTAGATCACATGAAATTGAGTTGAATTGGAAGTGCAGGAGTTTCAGGTGCCTTTTTTGATGATTTCCTTGACAATCACACAGAAGCTTAGTTGAAAATACAGGAGAATTATGAGTGATAGTTTAAAGTAAGAAGGAAGTCAACCTAGGCAAAGAAGGGACTATATAAATGACCATGAGCTTCTCAGATGTTTTATGAGGATGGGCAAATATTGATTTAGGAAAACAATGATGCCCATGCCATCTTCTCTTCTCTACCCCAGAGTGCCTGAAACAAAGAAACATTGTCAGAAAAAAAATCAAAACAGTCAAGCTATTAAAAAGGGCAGAAAGTCATACTATCTGGTACATTCAGAGTATCAATTTTCAATTTCAAATTTTTCTTCCTAACTAGAGGCTTGCTAGAAAGACTTGACCTACAAAATTGACACATTTTTACCTTTGAAATTAAACAATACTTGCAATTCTTCTTTGTAAATGAATTCTTCAGAATAGCCATTGCATTAATAATCTTCCCATCATCTTTTACCAAAGATTATTGGTTTTGAATAAATTCACTAGCCATCATTAACAGAAAAACAAAACAAAACAAAACAGGCCTTAGCAGTAGTTCCTAAGCTGTTCAAAAATAGGCACTACGTTATGATGGTGGCTGCTAGCTATTGGAAACGAGAATCCAGAAATCTCAAAGCTTATAACAGCAAATAATAGTTCTCTCCTTTGCAGAATCTTCAAAAGTCTGAGCCTCGATTTAAAGATCAATTACCTATAAACTCTGTCTTATTCAGGCCTAAGCACATGCAAGATTAATACTGATATTATAAAGAGCTATAATTTGGGGATTCTAAGATCATCCTATGGTTATCCCATGAAATCAGAGAATTGCTTTTTTTGGGGAGAAAGAAATTGAAATGCACGCATGTGGATAAGGAATTTTATCTTAGCAGTCATCAGTCTCCTGCTAGCACAGTATTTAGAAGGGTATCACCTATGTGGAGGCACAGCGCTAGGTGGTGTCCACATGTCATTCTGTATTGGGAAACAGAAGCATCTTGGTGGCCTCCCTTGGGCACCAGGGTGGGCTCACTCCTCAAAGCATCTCAAGGTGGCTACTGGCCAGCCTTTCCTCCCAACTGCTAAGGAATACCAGGGCTGCATGGAAACCATGTGTCCTTGGCAGTGGAAGAGGGAAGGCTTGCATGCATTAACAAGTTATGCCACACCAAGTACAGCCTTACTTCTTCTGCTGAAGCAATCAAAGAAAGGACAGAGAATGTTGATTGTTCAGCTTTCTGTATTCACTTGCCATAGGACCTTGAGCTGAGCAAATGGCAGAGATTTCTATTTATCATCCTTCAGTGGCTTGAAATTGGATATGAGAGTGTGGAGATGTGACAATGTGTGGTGTCTGGACAGGGCCCAGGCTTTCGGATAGTACCACTCAGTCCCCACAATCCAACATCATGAAGCCAAACTGTAATACTGAGCAACACAGAAAATTCCTGGGTGCAATTTAAAAGCCCCAGGCTAGAGTCTTCTTCACCGTTCATGTGGAGCTCACACCTCTGCTATAGCCCACTGATTGTCAGAGAGTGGGGTCAGTGCTCTAGGTCATAAGTGGTTGGAGGAGACGGACATGGCAGTGATCATATGGAATGTGCATCCTTCACCCCAAGACCTCAAAAAAATGACACAGGCTGATGGCCAAGGCCGCTGAAGGGCTAAAGTGGCAGCCTGGTCACTCTCCGTTAAAGTCTTTAAAAGCTTCACATAGTTTTCATTTTTCAGCATTAATTCAAATCTAAAAGCTTCTACTCCCACCACGTCCCACCCCCGACTTGAATTGGCTGCTTCAGGAGTGTCTTCCCTGCTGTTATTAGTGGATAATCACTTCACATTTTTTAGAGGTAATTAACCTTGCCTTTGAAATAAAAGAAATCCCTAAATTGAGCAATATGATGAAAGCCATTCTTTCATGTAATTTAGTCCCATCAGCCAATACCAGCCATTAAGTACATCAATTTCTAGCTCAAAGGCAGTGCTGAAGAATAAGCAGTAGTTATATTTTAAAGAAAAAGAACTCAAGGTCTTAATGCTGTCAATTTCAATTTCTTCAGAACAGGGTCCTCAAAGCAGCCGCAAGCTCCATAGAGTGACCTTGTCAGAGGACATCTGTTAGAAGGAGTGCGTGTCAAGCTGACAGTGTGCCTCTCAAGCGTTGCGTGCAAACCTGAAATTCCCCGAGAACCTATAATTCTGCATTAAAATTTCATTTCTCTTTGTAATATGACAGAACAAATCTGTCATATTACAAAGAGCTCTGATATTCTACTACAGTTTGTCAGTCCCGACTAGCATATTTACGTAGGTCTGTTTTGTCATTAACTGGTTACGCATCTCCTCTAAGATCATCGAATTTGGGGTCGGGAGAGTCCACAGTGTGTTAGTCCTCTTGCTTCCACATAAGGCTGTGCCCAAATAGTCTCAGACTGATGGATATCAGAATTTTCCTCTTGCTAAGAGAAAGATTTCCAAGATGGAGACTAAACAACATCCCCTGGTATCTCGGTCCAAGTGTTGGGAAAGTTCTGTGCCAGCAAACCACTTTGTGGTTGCATTAGATGCTCTCTGCCTCCCTGCGGTTAGCTGGAAGTCAGTTTACCGCAGGGCTTTTATCACCCAGCGGCTGCATTTAGCTTTCTGGGTGACCCTGGCCCACACTCCAAACCAGAGGAAGGCCCTGAGGGGCTTTTTAAGGACCATCCAGAAACCCTCAGAGAGGCAGGGAGTCCATGCCACATCTACAAAAACAGAGATTAAAAATAAAAAAATAAAAAAGCGGGCCGATCACTTTGGCGCCCTCTAGGGGTAATTTACTGCCATCTTGTAGATTGTGAAACAGGACGTTTTAGGGAATTTATGTCAGTGTAGAGACAAACATCTCGTTAGCAATTTCCTCATATGGCTTACCAGTACCCTTTCCTACATTCTTTTTGTTGATTATTTTACACGACCACAGGATCCCTTTTCTCATGGAAACTTCATCATAAAATCCAGTACCAAGGGAAAAAAAAAAACAATAACAAAATTAAAGCCAGAGATTTTGATTGTGTCTATCAGGTCTGTTTGTTTTGAAGCAAAGCATTGAAGGCAGCTCTTCAGTCATCCTTTGTAAATGCTTCTCATTCACAAACATGTGATTCAAGTCGGTTTTATCCCCTTTTAACACATGGGAGAAACTCGGGTGTGATGCATTGTATGAAAGGACATGCATTTAGAGTCTGCCTTTAATTCTCAACACCACGACTTACTGTCTTTGGGTAAGTTATTTCACTTTTCTGCGCCTCAGTTTTCTCAAGTGTCAAATGGGTAAAATAAGAGAGCACCTTCCTCGTGAGACTGCTGTGAGGATTAAATGACATAACATCCATAAGGCACATCGTTATCCTCCATGTATATTGTTTCTAGGGACTCAAGGTAGCAGAGAGAAGAGGACTCCGGAGTACCACCTCATTGGGTTGTTGAAAGCATTAAATTAGTTAATGAAGGCAAAACATTAGAATAAGGCTTGGTACCTAGTAAACACCACTATAAACTGTTTGCTGCTGTTGTTTTTGTTACTTCCGTTTTACAGTTGAGCAAACTAAAACCTACAGATGGCAAGTAACTTACCCAGGAAACAGACAACTAGTAAGCAGTGGCATCAGGAATGAAAAGCAGGCACTGACCCCGTGACTCACGAACTGTACCATATGCTCTATGTCCAGGAACTGTGTGACAGCAGGGACGAGTTTCAAGTAGGCTCGCCATCGCCTTCCTGATGAGACGTTTCTCACTCAGCCTGCGAAGCACACAATCTGCAGCACAAGCCTACCGTGTTAACACACTAAAAACGTAACCACCTGTGAATCAGTCTTCCGAGAGTATAGGACAGAAATCTTCAGCTGTTTTATAGTCAGATGCTATTTTCCTCCTTCTGAAATTTCTGAGTTGATCATGGAGAGAGGAGAGAGTTGACAGGACATTTAAAGAGGTAACGGCCATAGGAGAGTAGGAAATGTTCTTAGGGACTCTTCCTGCTGAGGTGAACTGAGTCAAATGTGCTGGTAATCTCTGACCTTTCTCCATCAAAGGCTCCAGACCACTCCACTTTCTGGTGGAATGACCAGGAATGTCTAGCATAGAGAACGCCTCCTGCTCCTCTGACAAATGTCCTGAGAATTTTCATAATTTCTATTGAACTTGGGTAGAGCCATTCTACCCTTACGATTGTTAGAGAGTTCCTAATGTGGTTATAATAAATCTGCTCCCTGATGTATGGTTTTCTTCAGTGATCTCTGTTAGTATATTACCAGCTCTGCTATCTAAGCTGCTAAACCTCAGAGCCTTCCCACCTTAAGGATTTCCCATTGATTTTCATTTCCAAAAACAAATTTCCAGTGGGGCAATGAAGCACTTATCACCACCAGATCGCTTCCGTTGGTGAAAAGTCTGTTGCTATTTCAGCTTACTGTCCGTAACTGCTGAGGCGACGGAAACTCAAATCTCTGAGGTTGTCTTATTTTCACTGAGGGCAGAGAGCTAAAAGAAGATAGTTTGTTGTTTTAGGGAAGACACTCTCCCCGTAGACATTTTCTAGCTATCGGGCAGAGGGGAAAATATATTGAAGAATACTGAGTTTTTCTGTTGTTGAGGTGCATAAAAATGTGTATTTAAAAAAGATGCTTTCCTTGGAGACGGTGCCCAGATGTATGCCTTCCTTTGAGTTCAGTTTGGCTATGAGTACATTTTCCTATCCCTTATTTAGTCCAGGTGATAAAATACTTTATAAGTTAGTTTAACTCTTTTATTCACGTTCTATATAGAAGAGAGAGGCCTCCTGGTAATGACGTAAAACCATCTGAAAAAAAGCTTTCCTTGGAAGTAATTTCTAGGTAATAGAAAGAAGTTTTAAGGTTGACCATTAGTTTTGAAGACTTAAGTCATCACTCTTAGATCATCTCTATTAATAGTAAAAGCAGTGAGACAGCAATGACAATGTTACTTGATCTTTACTGTGAAAAACTCAAAGTTCTCTACGTTGGCCTTAGATGGTCTCATAGGTGTGTTATTGTTCTCGATAACAGAAGGAGAAATTGAATTTGCAAATATATTTGTCTCATGACAGAGCACAGAACAAGACTTCAATGGGGACTGAAGGAAACACGCATTTCTCTCAGTATTCAATACTGTGCCTTTTAATATGCAGCATAGCAAAAAAAACAGTATAAGCGTGGCCAAGAACAATGTAATGAGCCCTTGGGGAGGGGGGATGCATGATGTTAGGACATTCATTCATTCATTCATTCAATAGTCCTTGAGTACTCACTGCATGCCAGGTATTGCTCTGGGCAGAGGAGAGTGATGTCCCTAATGTCAAGAAGTTTACACTCTGGTGGGAGAAGACAGAAAATATATTAAAATGTCCTCCCTGCCCAGATTCACACATTCACCTAGACCTTACTATGAAGTTTGGTGTAAGTAAACAGCTGGCGGTGACCTGCAGAAGCTGGAGAAGCTAGAAGATTTACATTGGTAAGAGAACAGGAATTGAGGGTGAGCATTGAAAATAAAGGAAAGTTTTAGAAGATGTTAGAGAGTTAGGAAAAGTGGTGAAGATCGGGAAGAATGAATTTGTACAATGTTTTGCTATTTTTTATGGCATAAAAATGTACTTTCCCTACCCCAGTCCCACCTTTGTCTGTTTCCTAAGAGAATGAGTAAAGATATGAATTATCTCAAATTCCTTTTCTGGTTGCTTGTTGGAGTGTGTTCTATATGAGATGGGATCATGACGCCTCCTGACTCGTGTCTGTCTGGCGCACCCTTGCTCTGTCCCTGAAATAATCCCATGTATTAGGGTGTTGCCACATGGAAACATTCTCACTGGACGCCGAGAGGAAAGGAAATGGGAACATTTCTCAAGTCTGGAGGGCTGGAGGAGAGTCCTGCAGAAGGAAGAAGCCTGGATCGTCCCTCCACCCCTCATTGACTGGTTGTTGACACAGACAAGAGAGTCTGGACTTTCCTTTGCTCCACCCTCTTCACTCATTTTCTCCCCTCCACTGTAGTCTGGGCTTTCAGAGCCCTACACTTGACCCAGCCCACACGAAGCCTGCACCTCAGTCCCTATTTCCTGCCTTCCTCTGCATGTTCAAGGCTGAGAATTAACCTTCGTCTTCCAAAATAAGAGGTTGGGTAGAACATTAATTGAAAAGACCACTTTTGTTCTGGTCTCAACTCAGACTCATGATGCCAAAGTCAGGTCAGGCCATTGATGAGAACCTTGTGTCTGAGCCCATCCTCAGCAGTTAGTTATCCGCAGGGTTTTGCAAAGTTCCAGACTGAGCGTTCTCTTATTCTAAAGTCCCTGGATATCAGCTCTCAGATAGTCCTGGATGTTGATGGAAAATGCCACAGATGCCCATGTCTGCCCTTGTTTATTCTGGTGGATGTTTTCAAGTTTCATCTAGTTTATTGTGGCACCAGGAAATATTCTGTTCTTTCTCCCATCTTCAAGGTCAAGACTTTGATTCCCAATTGCTGAGAAAGACCAGATTTTTCCTAGGAAGAGAAGTTAGAGAAGTCTGTGTCAGATTATTTCATCCGTTAGCAGCAGGACCAGAAGATAATGAGGACAATTTGACAGAGACTAGCATTGACAAATGGTACACATTTTTGAACTCATTTCAAAGTACAAAACTCCCATTTCATTTCATTTTCTGAGGCTCTGAATAACTTATAGGCAATTTAATTGCCTATATTTAGGATAGAGAATTCCTAAAATGCTGAGTATAATATTTGGATTTAAAGAAAAAGACACCATAATAGAGGCCATTGTGCAAGTAAGTAGAGACAGGTTCATGTATTTCAAACCTTGGATAAAACATAAAGAAGATCATTGAGCTCTAATTTGAAAGAATTCCACTGAAAGACTCAGAAAACAATCTACTGTGAGAATATGAGGCAGAATTGTAATATGTACTGGACAATTGTTTGCAAGAAGCATTTATTTTGTATCACTTTTTAGCAAGATCAAATTGTCAAACTGTTTAAAATTCCATTGGAAAAATTTGGATTATCACAAAACTGTTTACTCTTTTATCCTTCCCTGTATATTGGATTACTCATGGAAGACAATGGAAAGAATCTGAGAAATGCTGGTTTCAGCAGCAAATCAGAATGCATTTCAGAAATATTGTGGACTATGTAAACGAATGTGATTTCTGGACATGTATTATCATAGCCACAATATTACTGGTGCAACGTAAGGCACAGAGAAATGAAAAATTCCAGCGCTATCAGAAGAGATGATCCTTTGGAAGATGATGGTACAAGTAAAACATTCTTCCCATATAACGACTATGCTTGCTTAAGAAGGAAAGAATCATTTTTATTTTGTTTTGCTAAATACCACTGTTAACTACAGAAGCTATGATTCATCACCCGTGCAATAATTTATGTCCTTTTAAAGTCATTCTGGAACTACGGCATTATCACCTATGAAGATTTTGCAACCATCTATGCCCTAGATCACTCACTGAATGTATGTTCATGTAAAAGTATGTTTAGAACAAGAGTGACCTTTTTCTTGATATTAAGGTCATTTTTGATTATTCATTCTAATGGGCATTTCCACCTTTTCTTGTAATATCTGAGTTCCAAGGGCATAGGAAATTTACAATGAGGCAATATAGTTCTTGGCTGCCTGAGGATCACCCAGAGGGCTTGTAACAACATATTGCTGGGCACCAATGCTACTAGGGTGCTACTGGGGTGGAGTAGAGAATGCATTTCTAACCAGTTCCAGGTGATGTGGATGCTGATTTCCTGGGGCTCACATTTTGAGAACCACTGCGATAAAGGGATGGGCAGGGAGGATACTAAAAGGCAATTTTTTGGGGAAAAAAAATTTCTCCATATGGGTCAGGCTGAGCTTGTGCAAAATGAAGAGATGGCTAAACTTTCTCCAAAAGGCCAAGCTTCCCCATGGCTTCCTCGCCTGTACACAGAGCCTTCTTCCCCCTGGTTTTCTGTCCTCTCTTTGCTGTATTCAGTTCTGTTCTCAAAGGAGCTCGCTGATCATGCTATTTTAATTTACCCCAAGATACAGGCTGACTATAGCAGCTATTCCTTGTAAAGACCTTTGCATTTTAATGTGGATCAAAACTTTATACCCAATAAATGAAATTCAGACAATGAAAAGGCATTCATTTTAAGTGGGAAACTCATTGTTACATTTCCACTCTATCACCTCCATTACATCACAGTGACCTAACAACAAATCTGTTCATGCTACTTTCTTGCTCAAATGCCTCAATGACTATCCTTCAGGAGAAGGATAAATACAGGTAAATTTTAAATTCTTAGCAAGACAACCAAGCCTTTCAATATAAGCCACTGCCTACCTGTTCAACCTCAACCACTTCCAGTATAATACTGAACTATTTCAAATTCTCGGAAACAATGTTTTATTATCAGCATCAGCTACATAATTTTCAGGACCAGTGGAATATGAAAAGGCAGGGAGGGCCCTTTGTTCAAAATTGACTAGAGAATTTCAAGACAGCAACAGCAGAACAGTCACTCAAGTACCAGGGCACCAGGGCCCATACGATGGCAGGTTGCAGGTCCATGAAGCACCCCTGACAATTCTGCAGGCAGTAATTCATAAGTCCCTTGGCATTTGTTTTAGGGTATCACAAAGAAACCGGTCAAATTTTTTATTTCTTTTTACTCTGAATTACTACCTTTAGATTTGTTGAACTTCAAATACAGGAATGCACTTGAACTTCACCACCATACGTTTGTTCTTTTTCCAGGGAAACCCTTGCGTAACTAGAGCATGCAACATACTACCTTGACCCTGGGGCCACTTACTCTCCTTAAGCCACAGTCATATTTTCTCCCTCTGGTACTTTTGCAACATACTGTTCCCTCTGTCTGAAATGCCACTCACCTGTTTCTCATCTGATAAACCCCCTCTCAACCCTTAGCTGCTCAGCTCAGCCTCTTCCTTTGCCATAGGCTCTTCCTGACACCCCAGTGCAGACCTGGGCACGTGGTACACAACTGCACTTTGGTGCGTAGTTTACTGAGTTTTAATCTTGTTTTCATGAACCTCTTATTCACTACACTCTGAGCTACTCGAGGGCATCGATAGTGTCTTCATCTTTGCATCTTCCGTACCTAGCACGTTGCCTGGCCTGGGTGAGGGACTCAAAAATGCTTGTTAAATAAAAAGGCGGGTGGTCAGCTTTCAACATTTTTCACTAATTCAAAAATAGTTTCTTGGAAGAAAAACATTTCTGAAGCCGAGGAGTAGCTAAAATATGATTCTGTCATCTGGAATTACTAGGTGGGGTTGTAAATGTGCTTCTAGTTTCCAGAAAGGGAGGATGCTCTGGGGCAAGAACTGAACTCCTTGCTCCTTCAAACCTAATCCAGGTGGGTTTGACCGCCCCCCCTCCGGAGATGCATTCAGTCCTGCTCAGTGGAGGATGCTAACATAAGGGACAGTTTGAGAGTATCATCAGGAATGCCTTCCTAGACTGGTTGCATATGCGAAATTTCATTCTTAATTCAAATATCAGAAGCACTTTGAGGTCTACAGTCAATTTCATTGAGCTGATGATCTGGTCTGTGGTTGGTTTAGGTCCTTCGTGCCTCCTGCTCCTTCGTGACTTCTGACTATTCTCACTGTTGCTCTGCCATGGGTGGGTGCAGAAATACCTTACGAGCTGAAATTCAAACCAAAAAAGTCTGCTTTTTGTAAATGTATGGTGTATCTATGAATTTTATGTACCCAAGCTATCTTCATCCCTGGCCAACACATAAAATTTGAGCATTGGCAGGATATTATATTTACTTAGTTTGGTTTTTTTTCTCTCTCTCTCTAACTTGCATGTACTGTTCTGAGCACATTTTGAGAAAAAAATCCAGGAAACTTTTTTTTTTTTAATTTAATCTCTTCACTTGTGTTTTAGCAATTGGTGCATACTCTGTTCTTGCAAAGCGTTGAAGCAGCATCTGGTTGTTTCTTTCTGGCCAGACCGTGGAGAGAGGAGAACTTGTTGTTACTGACTTTCTGCTTAGATCGCTGCTTCTCAGCCTTTCTCTCCTTAGCTTTGTTTCCTTCTCTCTTTTAGCCGGCAGGATTTCATTCCCCTGAGGCACCTCCAGTCCTGCGGATGTCACTAATGAAGCGGGACAAAGTGTGGCTGGGCCCAGACGTAAATCCCAAAAGGCAAGGACATTTTCAACAGGTTTAGATTCACCTTCAGCAGTGGTGAAGCCTTAATCCCCATTCAGACAGGTACATTTGTCCATCTGCCCTGAAAGCAAATCTTAGGCTGTCTAGACCAGGTGAGTAGTTAGGGTAGCAGGAAGCACATGAGAAAGCTTGGATTGAACTAGAAACTTATCTGAATAGCAAGGCAACTTTATCCTTGTCTTAGATGATAATGATTTAGTTTTAGTTTTAACCAGTTTGGGCGGATTTTTTATTCAGTCCTTCACTCTGAGTTTCTCCAGTCCTAAATCCAGCTCCTGTCTGCCTGGGTTCTTAATTCATTTAGGAGCCTTACAACCTGCTATCCTTGACTTAGAATCTGACTTTCAGGGTTGGGAGGGAGTTTGATGGATTATTGTCTGTCCCCATCTAAAACCTGAATCCACTTTACCACTGCCCTGCCTGGGGTCTTGGCTGTCTTTGCCCACATACTGCTGGGGTGGAAAATTCAGTGCTCTTTGAGGTTGTCCCCTTAATTCTTGAGCAGCTCTATTAGAAAATATCTTCTTTTCATAAGCTACATGTCAGCTAAGGTCAACTTGCCCTTTCAAGATTCAAATGAAATTGTTTTGAATTCTCATTCCTTATGTGGTAAGCCATTTAACAACTCTCTCAAACTCTCCGTTAATCTTTGACATGTGGGCAGGTTGTTTATGATTTTCCTGACTAGCTTTGGCCAAGGCCTAATCACTCCATTTATGGACCCCTTCCTTCTCTGTTCTACGCCTGCTCTCCCTTCTCTGTGCCCTGGTACTCCACACGGAACATTTCCCTTCTTCCTGTGTGGACTTCCACTTGAGCCTGTCTCGAACACAAGGCTGCGTGAGTGTGTGGTATGTACTTTTACTCTGAAAGCAAATCCTAGGCTGCCTGAACCAGGTGACCAGCAAGGAATAGCAGAACTGGGGCAACTGTTGGAGTTTACAGTGCAGCAACCAACCAATGATTACATATTAGACATTCCAATTCTTCAAGATCTTTCAGCCACCCCCTCACCAGGATCCTCTCTCTCTGGCCGCTTTCTCTGTAGCTTCAGTCTCCCACCACGGCACTTGGCCCCATCTCTTTTTTCAACTCCTCTCCTCTTCTGTCTAGTTCTGTGCTTCTATGCCAACTTCCAGTTAACTTCTTCTACATAGCAATTTGGTTTCGTCTTTGTCTTCTTCTAGACTTCGACCTTGGGACCTCATGCCCCACGCCCCAGGCAACTTGTCCACATGTCTTCCCAAACACAGCCCACTCTCTGAAAGTCTTGTGCCAGCTGTTACCCTGCCTTCACGTGGTTACATAAAGCCTGAGTCTGACCCCATGTAGCTTCCATCCAGTTCATTAAAACCTACCCTCTCTTGGCTGGCCTCTTGCTCTGGTCATTGCTGTGGACAGAAAGAACACAGGCTTTGGAATTAGACCTGAGTCTCAATCCCAGATCTACTGCTCATGAGCTGTATGGCACCTGTCATGCTGCCTTTTGAGACCATGTCCCTCAGCTATAAGATGGTGATAATCATACCCTCTAAAAGATTGACGTGAGAATTCAATTAGGTGATACACAGTAGCTGGTACATAATAGACATTCAAAAATGTTTACTTCCTTCGTTTCTTCTCATCTCAGCCTCAAACTTCAGCACTGATGTAGGTGAATCTATCTCAGACTGGTTGAATGCATTTGCTTTGACCTCTGGCCCCTACCTACTTGACATCTTGGCTTTCAGGGATGTTTAATCTGGTCCCTGCTTTTATTTCCAGCTTCAGGTTTCATTACTCATCTATTTCCACTCTATGCTCCAGATATATGGACCTATTATACTTGGTGTCCCAAACTTACTCTCTCTCATCTCTGGAATCTTCCTACATGGGCAACTTCTAGTCAGGTCTCACTTAGCCACCATCTTCCTCTCCCAAAACTCTCTGATCCTCTCAACACCAAATTGGGTATTACTACTATCTGTTCCTCCAGCACCTCATGGTCACCCCCATGACGGCACCCAGAACACTGTCCTGAAATCACTTGTTTCTGGGATGTCCCATTGATTATGAGCTTCCTAAGGCAGAGGTAGATTTTTCATCAAAATTTTATCCCTAGATGGTGGCATGCAGTGGCCCTTCCAGAATGTTTGTGGTAGAATCAATGCATCCTGCCTTGCTTCCGTGTTATGTGACTGCTCACAGTCCTGACAAAGCAGGCAAGAAGCATCCCATTTTAATTACTTAAGAGCCATTTTCCTTCCCCCTTTCTATCCCACCCCCCAGTCACCAATATATTAGCATAGGAATATATTTCTCTGAGCAATAAAGCACTGCAGAAGAAAAAGGAAATGTAAACTTTGTATTTCACTTTACTATGCTAAATTAAGTGAAGTTGCATAAGGTGATGAGATGCTTAGAGTTTAGTAAACACAGGTAAAGAATAATAAACTACAAAAAAGTCTAGCGACTGAGAATGAAGCTGCTCTATGTAAATGGCATGTGACAATGGATAGATAACTGTGGAAAGAGGTTAGCATAACACATGCAGAAAAGGGATAGAAATTTCTCTTTCTGTCTCTCCCTCTGTTTGCCCATATGATCCTAGAGATTATTTCAGAGATGACTGGCATTAAGTTACAGCTCACAGATACAAGTGAGCTTTCCTGCTCACTTGTTTCTTTTAAACCAAGCCCAGAAATTTCCAAATGACATTAGGAGTGCTATGGTGACCGTGTAGTGATGGCCCTCTCGCTGTTTGTGAAGATGGAGGAACTTGTCAAGGATAACTGAGGGGAAACCTGCCTGCCAGATCTCTTTTTTGACATCTCACAAGTAGCCCCGTGGTACCTCCAAAAAGAAAACAAATCACAGATGCCATGAAACCTCTCACAACTCAAATCTCACTGACATGCAACATTTAAAATTTTAAGTCAACAAACAAAATACCTTGGAATAGATTCTTTGTTTTAGTGCTAAACAACTTTGTTTTAAATGTATGAAATTCCAAAGATAAGCCCTTAAATACTAGGAATATTGATGCTAGGTAAAAATGATAATTTGTATGATTTATTAATCTACTATATTGGTTATCTTAATCTCAAAATGAACTCAGCCTCTGTTGTGGTTTGAGTCCCAGGACAGAGGTTAACAAAGAATGCACCCTGCCCACCCCTGACGTGAGCTCACACACGAGAACACCCAGCCAGGCAGATGTTCCAGGAGGCACACTGTGTTCAGAGCTGGGCATTCCTTTGGTGTTGGGAAACGGCTGTGCGATTTCACTGGCATTTCCATATCAGAGAGGAATCCTAAAAGGAAGCATCATAGTTGAGCTGCTTGAGGGGATGGCTCCAGAAGCAATTTGAAGCAAGTCATTTGTCTTTTCGGAGGCTCAGATGCTCATTTGCACAAAGGGTATACAAATGAATACCAGTAACAGTTAGGAAACAGGTCTAGCTATTACAACAAAAGTCAAAACTCGCTGTGGCTTGAAGGAAACAGGAGTTTATTTCTCTGTCATGATACAGTCTGAACATAATCAGTCTAGATCTGAGAAAGCAACTCCATAGTCTCGGGACCAGGCTCCTCCTCTCCTGTTTAGCATCTGTAACACTCAGCCTTGTCTGTTCTCAACACAGGAGAAGGGGCAGGAGAGGACACAAGCCTTCCCTTTTTAAGGGCATGAAGTGCAAGTTGTTTACATCTTTTCTGTTCACATCCCACTAGCTGGCACATGGTCACGTGGCTACATTGATCAGTAAGACAAGCTGGAAGATGTAGTCTTCAGCTGGGTTGCCACGGGCCCCACTAGAACCCAGGACTTATCTTGCCGACAAAGAAAGGGAGAATGCAGACTCAAGGACAGCTAGCAACCACCTGTAAAGTTCCTTGTGATCTTCTGCTAAAATAATAGAGACAGAATGTTTGTTACAAAGTCAATGTTCGATTGGTAGTAAACATTGTTTTTCTAATATGCAAAATCTTAAATCCGTTCATTTGATTTCATGTTTGATAAAGAGACAAAAGAGAAATGCACCTCCACCTAGAGATCCACAAAGACGGTCAGATTAAGAAGAACAACCGGGCTTAGAGATAAAGCGAATTACACTGTGCTGGCCTCCTGGCCCTCTCAGTTCTAGGTACTGCCAGCTTTGTCCTTGGGCCCAGCCTTGCCCAGCATCTCAGCTAACCCTGACCAGGGTGACTCTAGAGGGGAGTCTTGTGGCTCTGTGTTCAGAATCTGGTGTGTCCTGGGGGAGTCCCAATTGCAGCCCTCCCTTAACACCCAATTCATTTCTCCAACTCATGCATCTCAGCTTCTGTCCCACTTGTTCCCCTTCTCCACTTGTCCGCACATACCTTATGATCAAGCTACCCAAATGTTATGCAAGGGGAGGTTGCACACAACCCTTGCATACACTACTATGCTATTATCCTTTGTACCCATCTGCCTTCATGCTGTGATGCCCCCACCAAGTTTGAAGACAAGAAAGGGAAGAGATAATCAGGATCTGAGGTGGTAGGACACCATGCCAGAAAGAGATGTGTCCAGAATAGAAGCCAAGGAATAAGAACTCATGCATGGCAGTAGGACTCTGCAGCAAAGAGTGGCCGCACAGCAGTGCTCTGTAAACTCCGGATCCCGACATATAGAAAGTCCTACCATACCAAGGGGAAGGAATGAGGGTAGTGGAGCCAAGCAGAGGGTGATTCCTGCATAATTACCTTCTGAAATGATTCTGACACTCAGTAGGACATCCAAGAAGAACATACAGTAGTGCCCTCTTATCCCTTAACCATGGTTTCACTTTGGGTGGTTTCAGTTACCTGTGGTCAACCATGGTACAAAAATGTTAACTGGAAAATTCCAGAAATAAGCAATTCATGAGTATTAAATTGTGCGCCATCCTGCTCTATCCCTGCTGGGACATGAATCCTCCCTTTGTCCAGAGTGTCCATGTTGTTCGTGCTGCCTGTGGGTAAATCACTTAGCAGCTGTCTTGGTTATCAGATCTGTTGTTGCAGTATTACAATGTTTGCGTTTAAGGAACACTTATTTTACTTAAAAATGGACACAAAGCGCAAGAGCAGTGATGCTGACAGCTTGGATATGCCAAAGAGAAGCCATGAGTGTCTCCTCTAAGTGAAAAGGTGAAAGTTCTCAAATTAATAAGGAAAGAAAAAATAACGGTTTGCTGAGTTTGCTAAGATCTATGGGAAGAATGAGTCTTCTATCTGTGAAGAGACAGAAGATATAGTCTTCTATCTGTGAAAACACGATTCCTATCAGTTTTGCTCCTGTACTTCAAACTACAAAAGTTATGGCCACAGTGCAAGGTAAGTGCTTAGTTAGGATGGAAACAGCATTCAATTTGTGGGTGGAAGATGTGAACAGAAACATGTTCCAATTGATGGCAATAGGGTTCACTACTAGATGTGGTTTCAGGAACCCACTGGGAGTTTTGGAATATTTATCCCTCCCAGATAAAAGGGGGACCTACCGTACCTACAAATTGGAATTTAAAATTACCATTTGGCAAAGTTACCTTCTAATGAAGATATTAATATTTCACTGACAGCTGGGGAAGTTTCTAGTTAACCTGTGGGCTGGTCCCCCTGTAAGTGGGTAAAGATGTAGATTTTACAATTGGTGTTTTCTGGGTTTTCTCTGTCAAAAATGTATAGTCAGACCAATTAGAACCGGACTCAATAATGGGAGAAAGCTCACAGGGACTTTTTGACTAACAGGTGAAACAGGAATATGACTAACTCAATGTGAGAGCATCAGGGAATCTTAGTGATCACCCAAACTCCATTTTACAGTTGAGAAAGCCATGGCCCTGCTTAGGCCACAGGGTTAGACAGCGGCAGAGACAAACTACTTAAAATAAATAAAACCTAAGTACTGGAGGCTCCTGGTCCAGCAAGCCTAGTGAGGTGCTTTCTGACATCGGAAAATCTACTGTTATGAAAAGAAAATCTCTTATGGGAAAACATTAATATATTTCTAAAACTGTTTTTATCAAAAAGGATAAGAACTGAAATGATGACACAAATCCTAAGTGTATAAATAATGTCATCCCACTGTTGTATAACAACCACATTCCTGAGGAATTTGCAGAGTGACAAATGACTTCAGACAAACGTGTTTCTGGCTGCACATTTTGTAAGTGGCTTTAGAGGAAATGTTGATTCAAGAATGCAGAAGAGACTGGTGATCTAAATTGCCTGGGAATAAGGAAAATTCTATGTTAAATGCCTGGAACAGAGAACAAGGTAAATGTTCATGAAACACCCCTTTCTATCTAAGTGAATATGTGGCATCTATGGCCAGGAAATGCTCCCTTTGAGTGGAGGCTGCTCTGTTTGACGCAGGACACACTCACAAGGGAGAGAAAGCTTCCAGGTCTACAGCTAAAGCGTGCAGGAAATTAGCAAATCATTATGACATGTTCATCATCTCACATATCTGGTGGGTGGGGGTTTTGGAGGCAGCAGGTTGAGGTGAAAAGTACACTGTACAAGGCTTCGGAGAACCCGGTTCTAGTCCCAGGTCTGTCACTAGTTGTTCTAGTTGTTACCTTGGGCAAGTTACTTAACCTCTGGGGCCGGGCTTCATTTTCCTCCTCTGTAAAATGAGAGGGTTGGACTACATGTTTTCTAGCTCTAATATACTGTGTTTTAAAGGGATCACTATTCAAATGCCTATGGCAATGATTCTCAACACGAGGTAGTTTTATCTCCTCCAGAGGACATTTGGCAATGTCACAAATGGTTGTCACAACAGGGGGAAAAGTGCTACTGGCATCTGGTGAGTATAGGCCAGGGATGCTGCTAGACTTCCTAAAATACACAGAACAGCCTCCCCACAACAAAGAATTATCCAGCCCAAACTTTCAATAGTACAGAGGTTGAAAAACACTAACTGAAAGGACAATATAATGATGAACCCATTTCATCCAATTACTGTCATGTGGCCAGATCTTCTGGCTTTTTAAGAGAATTTGAAAATTTGGATTTTTATGTAAAATCTACCAAATTTAAAATATAGCAATATGTCAATTTTTTTTAATATAACACTCCAGGAGCCAAATAAAACAGGGCTTCAGGACAAATCCTGTCTGCAGGCTGTCAATTTGTGAAATCTTATTTAGCCATATACTATCCAAGTAACTAGTATAGTTTAGCGTAAAGTGTGGATTCCTTCATCTCAATCTCGCCATCTGAGCCAGACCTAAGCAGGTCAAAGTTAATCCATTTTGTGCTCACACACATGTGGGTGGTTTAGTGGAAAACACACTAACTGAAACATCCAAAGATGTTACTGCTTATCATCTGCGTAGCCTTGAGGTAGGAGTCATTAAATTCTCTGCATAACAGGGTCTCCATTTCAAGGAGGGTATCAATATCCTCAATGTCTACTTCTCCAGGTTGTCATAGAATAATAGTATCTTGGAGCTGGAAGGAACTTTAGAAATCACCTAATAGACAATATGCCTAGAGAAGTGACGTGACTTTGCCCGTCAACTCACAATCCTCTAATAGGAAGACCAGGGCTAAGAAGCCAGGTGTCTTGAGCCCATGTCCCAAGGTCTCTGAAGAGAGTGAGAGAAAGAAAGGTGGGAGGGGAGAGTGCCAGATGTGTCTCCCCCTAACTGACTATTCCAGATGTGGTCCATCAACAGTTGGTCTTCCAGATGTGCCTGAGTGCCTGAGCAGGTGTGATCTTAGGATTAAATGAGAAGGGATGTGAAAGCACTCTGGAGCCTGTAGACAGTTACCCTGTCTCCCAAATGTGAGGACAGTATTAGTAGTCACTTGTCTCTGACGTACAACCACTGGCAGCTGTTGGCCGGCAGCAATGCGAGTGCCTGGTGTTGGTCACAAGGAGGCCTGAGCCAGAGTGTGTGGCTGGCTCAGCATGGACATTTTGCTCCTAGAAAAACTAAGCAAAAGCAGATCAGTAACATCAATGTGGCTGCTGAAAAGCAGTGTTGTTACAATGCCATAAAGACAGAAAGTGAAGTGGAGCTTCCATTATTAATTAACATGAGCCAATGGCATTAAAACATAACATCTTCAAGGCTAACCACAGTTTATAGACATAAAAATCTCTATACTCCTACCATGTCTTCACCTCTATGCTTTCCTGCCTGAAACTTTTGTTCTCCTCCTTCCTCCTGCTGGGGGGTCTTGCTTTGTACCCTCTGCTTATCTAAAAAGCCTCCATGTCTCAGGACAGGACAGGAAGGCTGTCTGTGAGACCTTGCCCGAATGAAGTGTGCACTGTGCCTACTATTCTTTCACACAGCCGACTCTCTTGTCTTGTGCCAGGTCAGGTCCAACCGCCACAGCCTGTTCTGATGCAGGCACAGCCAACCCCTCCTATCAGTTTTAAGTTCTTAGCATTATCAATAATCCTATCTGTATGTAGCATGATCATTGTGGTTACATGGGAGAAGCCTGAGTTTTTGCATCAACTTTCAGAGTTTTTTTCTTCCTTAACTATCATGCTTATTTCATGCCAAAATTTCTCCTAAGTTCATTGTGAACATCACTCCCAGTTGTCTTGTCTGTGCAAGGAGTGAGACAGAACATGCTGATGTTGCAGCTGCTGCCATGGACTCGGCTGCTCCAGGAGGTTTTACATTTTTTAGCGTAATGACAGAGTTTTCGGTTACTTACAGGATGTAATTATAAATACATGTTTGCAATAGAACCAGCTCGACGTGCTTACTTTTCCATTAATATAACACTGCGCCTTTTGGAATGCATGTACCACCTTTTCCTTAAAGCTCAGCTGAAACCTTACCTCCCTATTAGGCTTTCCAGCTTAATTTCTCCTCTAATTTTCCTTAGTTCTTCTGCCTGCATCACTCATTCTAGTCTACAGACCCTCTTTTATTGTTTCTATCCTTTTATGTGTGATTACACGCTCCTTGAAGGAAAGAGAATTCACCCACCCTTCCTTCTTCTACTTGATATAAATTACTAACCTTGCAAAACAGTCAGTACTGGCCTGGCGTGGTGGCTCA
>RJWJ010012785.1:0-41405 GCA_004363605.1 Indri indri
TCTGGATCCTCCTGGCATCGGCAACCAGGCCTTAAATGATGAGCTCTAACATTTCAATCTCATTAAGTCTTTGTATGATTTCCTCTGTGGTATATCAAAGCAGTATAATATCAACAACATTGGAAAATAATTTTGCATCATTTTAAAAAGTGTCTATGTATAGTCTGACATTATTGATTCTTTTTTTATTTCTCCTCTCCTTACTCTAATTCTTCATTATTTACAAGAATTCTCCAAGGTTAAGACATTCTCCAAGTTTGAGGTTTGCTTTCTCCCTCTCTTTCTCTATTCTACCCATGGTCTTGATTTCTTTCTTCTCTGGATTCCCATAACTCTGACTTTTCAGTACTGCATGGCATTTAGTCAAAGATTGCTTCCTTAATGAAATGAAGGCAGGTTCCCAGTGTCTGATGCTCCAGTGTAGTTGATGGACAGAAGAAAAGATCGGTTTATTTATTTTTTCCTTCTTTAGCACACTCTTTGGCTTTCAAAGAAGCAGCAAAAATATTTTTCTTTCTTACTAGTCATATATTAGAATAGACTTAGGAATAGATTTTGGAAACATCATTCATCTTTAGTCTATCTTTCCATTTCTCTTTTTGTGCTTGGTGTTCACTTTTAAGGCAGTTTTTACATAGGTGTTCACAACCAGATAAAAGTTGTAAATATAGTGGTCTATATTTTACTTCATTCAATATTTTGTATTTTGTCCATTCCTGCATGGTCAAAATGGATTATATTCAACCCTCCCCCCATTATTTTATTGAGTACCAAATTAGTGAGTATATTGTTTTGAGTGTGTTTACAATGTTCAAAAGACATTGTCTCTGCCCAGCCATTCTAAATTGGTAAAAATATATATGGAAACTAAATGAAGCTTTAATGCAAATGATTATAATTCACTGTTTAGTTTGAATAAAATGCATTATACTGAAGCAGAGTAATTAGAGTTGTCATTTTCCTAATAATTGCTATTAATTGCTTTCAAGGGATTAGATACCCCAATTCCATTTTTAATGGCAGTGGAATTATTTCACCTTGCCATAGCATTAGTAGTGTTAATGCTAATGATTTGCCTATTTTTCTTATATTGTTCAAGATGTCTTCTTGTTAATAAGAAAGAATTCTTTATCAGGGATAAAAATGTATGTTACTAAACTGACAGGATATCCATTTGTTTTCTATATTTTATCTCACTAACAAATGATGGCAACTGAGACATTTGACTGTCTTCAATGTCAGGGGCATAAAATGACATTCCTTCTCTGAATATGTGGCCAAATTTATTTTACTTTCCTCTTTAAACCAACACTCAATAATCAGACTACTCATGCACAAGTAGATTTAAGTGACTGAATTAAACCCCAAAATATTAGATCATGGTAAGATATATTTTTGGAAATTAAGAGAATATACGTATTATCATTTAATCTTCTTTCTCTTTATTCTACAGAGAAATGATGAAGAGGCAGTTGTGGATAGAGGTGGAACTCGTTCTATTCTCAAAACGCACTTTGAGAAAGAAGATTTAGAAGGTAAGACATTCTGTTTGTTGGGGTAGCTATTGGTGTGCTTTCTGAAAGTATTTCAGAGAGAAATGTGAATTTTGTCAAATCGTGGAGAATTGCAAAAGTTGATATAAGAGTAATAGTAGTGCATTGGTGGGGGTGGGGTAGATATGATTGTTTCGGGGGCAGTCAGGAAAGCCGATAGTCAGACCTGCAGACAATGAGAAGCCTTCATTCATCTAAAAGACATTTAATGAACCCCCACTATATTCCAGGCACTGTGTTGTATGCCAGTCTTTCAATAATCCTTGCTTTAAGGAATTATAATCAATTGGGAAATGAAAAGAAATGATGACAGATCAGCATATCAAGTGCTATATGAGAGGTGAGTATAGGACAGGAGGATGACTCAGCCTGTGTTGGCAGAGTAGGCTGTCACTGGAAGAGAGTTAAGGACAATTGGAATTCTGGTTTTACTCCGATATATATAACACAGAAGTGGAAGCACCACTTATGTGTGTTCTTTCCATTAGGAGGGGCAGCTAATCCAACAGGGAGGTAGTATGGTCCAGTGGTTAACTGTTAATTTCTCTGTACCTCAGTTTTCTTAACTGTTAAAATAAGGATAACAATGGAATATATTTCCTAAAATTTTTATGAGAATTAAGAGAAAAGTACTTGGAATAGAGTTAGCATAAAAGTTAAGTAAGTATTGACAATTATTGTTCCATCACAATTTAATGTTTTCGAAGCACTAGTTGATTTTTATTTTTTAACCAGAACTTATTGCTAGTGAGATACAAAGTATATAGTATTTGTCATCTTTCGATTGAAAAGTGAAACTCAGGTGATCTTAAGAACAAATAATCAGAGACAGTTCCTAACAAACTTTCTGAGCTGAGAGGTAAGGGTTTTTTCACTTACCTCTTTAATGTAATGTAACCATTTAAATTACAATTAAATTCATGTTCTTCGATCTTATCTTTAGCCACAACAATTACATAACAGGGGAGTTAATATAATATTTAGAAACAACTTTCAACAACTATACCTCTCTGTGCCTGACATTTTGCTTGGTACACAGGAAATACCCAGGTCCAAGAAAGTTATACTCATTGGGTTGGCCTAGTGATTTACTATGCTATAAACATTCATTACATAAATTGAAGAGAGCAAAACCTTGAAAAATCTAAACTCATAATGGATAATGTAAAAATAATTTCTCTTTGAGTTTGAAATGCCATTACATTACATTTTTTTCATTAGCATATTTGCTTTCCTGTTTATGTCATGCCATGACAGGCTATGTTTGTATTCACTAAACACATACCAAAAAACCTAACAAAGCAAGAAGTTAGTCTAGAAATATACTCATTTCCAGGGAAAAGCCATCTTAGTTTAAAGATTGTGATGCATAATCTACACAGAGGTAATTGCAAGTTAACAATTAATAATTTATACGTAATTACAGTAAATGCTGAATGGTTCTTTTGAACAGAAAATACATAATACAAAAATAAGCTTTAGTAAGATCAGTTTAATTATTATATCTACATGTATTACATACATTTTTCTTTGCTGAGCATGGTTAGCAAATATAGGTGATGGTGTACAATACTTATTAAAAGATATTTCTGATTGGTAGGACACAATTGGATTAACCAGATTTTGTTCTATTTACTGATGTCAATAGTTGGTGTTTTAACCCCAGAAGCTAATAATTGTGGCTAAGTCATTGGTAATTGAAATTAACCACAGAATGCATAGGTAATATCGCATTTTAGAATTTTAAAGGAAAATAAGAATAAATCTTATTTATATTGACTTTCTAATATTTGTTCTGCCCCCAGCCCACACTAAATAGATAAGCAATCTACCATTTGAGGATGCTATGGAGGGTTCTGCTGTGATGCACACAATGATTTAATAGATCTGTTAGTGGTTCCGGATTGATTACCCAGAATTAGAAACAATGCAAGGGCAATGTGATGGGTGTCATGGTTCAGGAAGAATCAGCTGGCAGCGGAATATTAAATGAGTAAGTGGGAGAGCACCAGTGAGACGGGTAGCATACCAAGGAACTGGTAGTAATTCCTCTTCTGTTTTGTGCTGCTATAACAGAATACCACAGACTGGATAATTTCTAAAGAAAAGAAATTTATTTCTCACAGTTTTGGAGACTGGGAAGTCCAAGATCCAGGGCCCATGTAAGGCAAGGACCTTTGTGCTATGTCATCGCCCCATGGTGGTAGGAGGAAGGGTGAGAGGTTGAGAGAGATGGAATGATGGAATGCAGAGCCTCAAGCCCTTTTATAATCTGCATTAATCCATTCATGAGAGTGGGGCCCTCATGACCTAACCACTACCCATTAGGCCCCATCTCCCAACACTGTTGCATTGGGGATTAAGTTTACAACTCATGCTTTTTGGGAGACAAATTGAAACCATAGCATTCTCCTTTTGTGCAATTAAAGGAAAAGAACAGAACTACTTTGTAAGAGCTTCTTTAGTACGATAGATAATAAACAATAAATATTTTAAATGAAATAGAGTTAGGAATTGCTATTGTAGACAAACACATTTTTAAAATATAAACTCTTCTTTCAGTTAAGATTTTAATTTTGAACATCTCAGGATTTTTGTATATATAGTTAGCTAATAAAATTACAGGTATAATTTAACATCCTGAGTACAGCTTGTAGAAATGGCAGGTGGTTAAAAATAGCTATAAAATCTCAGGTGCAATATATTTAATGGAAAATGATCACCTGCTCAATAACAACAGCTTGATGTAATATATTAGTTAATTTATTCATATATATTGTACATTCTGATGACTGATATGTGGAGTGTTTAATTTTCTTCCTCCAAACTTATTCCTTTTTTGTTTTACATATATTAATGTCTTGTACCATTTTTATGTCTTCTTCTACTACCTAAAATCAAAAGAATATAATTTTATTGGATTCTGTTCACTTCCCATTTTTGTACGTCATGCAGTCAGTAAATTCTTTGACTCTATCTCAGTGGTGTCTCTTCTCATCCCCCGCTTCCATTCCCACTGCCACTGCGCTAGTTCTTTTTCTCTTCTGTGTACTATGTACTGTGTCTTCCCTGTAATCCAGCCTCCTTAATATTGCTGCAATGTTCTTTCTAAGCCTACTTCTGCTTCCTATGGTAAAACATAGTGAAGGGCATTGAATCCCTATAATTAGATAATCTCAGGATTCTAAGCAAAGCAAAGATTGTTGAGGTTAACCATTTCCTATTTCGATCTCCCATGTCAGTGTGAGATCAATAGTATCTAAAGTATAAGATTCCAAAGGGAGAAATGCATTAATATCCTTAAAATTCTTTCTTTTACTTGTCCTTTAATACATGTGTTGTGGATAGTGTTTCCATATAAAACATAGGATGCCAAGCTAAATTTGAATTTTAGGTAAACAATACATAACTTTTTAGTAGAGTATGTCCCATGCAATATTTTGTTTGTTGTTTTTTTATTTGCTAAATCTGGGAACCCTGGTAGTGGGTGTTACAATGAACTACCAATATTCCCCCAAAGGATTGAGGCATTTATTTCCTCAGTTGCCAGAGGTATTACCTGCTGACGACTCACATCTATATTTTTCTCAGGGGATTACTGTCAGCTGAAAGGAGCTGCCCCTTGCCTGTGGGAGCTGCCCACATGTGGCATGCTAATGCAATGAATTGTCAATGAAGGAATACAAAAGCCTCGCCCCTTTGCCTCAATGTGAGATAACTCTGCAGGAATGTCCCAGCTTCAGAGTTCCCTGTGGAATTGACTGAGTCCTCTATTGCAACTGCACCATAGTTCAACTTCTCCCTTGTACCAAATCCTGCTTCCCATAATCCTTCACAGGTGTTAATGCTGACCATTCTTTTCAACAAACTCCTTGAACACAAATCTCTAAGAGGCTGTTTCCTGGGGAACCCAACACCTCCATTGATCATTTCCCTGATCCCTAAATAGTATCACTAGACAAACTTGGTAGTCAGCAGGACCCTCACATTGTTTATTTCACCTGTGGGGTTAAGAACTAGTGGGTTAGAGGACTCTGAAACCACTTGACTTGGCCATAATAGTGAATTAAAATCACTGTTGCATCTGAAGGGGAATGGCAGGGATTAGTGCCACCTTTAAAGACCTGAAGTATGCATCAGTCTGGCCAAAACAGAAACTTGTGTAATCCTAGGGGTTGATAGTGGACTAACTCAAACTCAACCAAGCAGTAGCACCAGTTGCATCTGCAGTCTCGGATGTAGAATCTTTGCTAGAGCAGGTCAACATGGCCTCAGGACCATGGTGTGCAGCTATTGATCTAGAAAATGTATTATTTTTCCTGTTACTATCAAGGAGTATCAGTAGTTAACATTCTGTTGGGAGGTACAACAGTATACATTTACGGTTTTGCTCCGAGGCTGTGTTAACTTTCCTACCTTCTGTTATAATAGAGTCCAAACAGATTTGCACTGAGGGGATGTTCTGTAGAACCTCACATTAGTTCACTTTACTGACTGAATTAACAAGAAATGGTAAGTTTGTTTGACATCCTGGAAAGACAGACACATTTCAAAGCCTATTTCCCAGTGAATCTGATTAAAAGACAACATGAAAGTTGGGCAGAGTGCCGCACTGTGTTGAGCCTGAAACTCCAGGATAAATGGATAGATAGGTTGGGTTGGTTTCCACATGGATTCAATAAAAATAACCCAGTCTCCCTTCAGTTACTCTTATTCACCTCAGTTCTATCTTCATTATTTACCCTTGTCCTGTCCAGTTTTTCTCAGAATGGATGACTTTATTTTCAAAAAGTTTTAATGAATATTTTATTTTTTTTTAGACATGACTATGGTTGTATCTTCTGCAGGCATACTAGTAAATTAATGAAGCAAGACCCTAAAACAGCATGTCCTATTAACTAATTCAGTGATCATAAAGAGAATAAAATTCAATAGCCAAATGTGATATATTATCATTTTAGCCATTTTGACTGAACTGATCAATTTTTAATGAAGGCAATACTGTCAAATAACTAGATTACTTTTTAAAATTTTTTCTAAAAATGTTTTTTATGTTGGTCAAAAATACACATGTGAAATTTACCATCTTAACCATTTCTAAGTGTACAATTCAGCAATGTTAAGTGCATTCACATTGCTGTGCAGCCAATCTCCAGAACTTTTCATCTTAGAAAACTGAAACTCTATTCACAAACCACTCCCTTTTCCTTCTTTCCCTAGCCCCTGGCAACCACCATTCTACCTTTAGCTTCTATGAATTTGGCTACTTTAGATACCTAATATTATACAAGTGGAATCACATGGTATTCATCTTTTTGTGACTGATACATTTTCGTTAGCATAATGGCCTCAAATTTTAGCCATGTTATAGCATATGTCAGGATTTCCTTCCTTTTTGGAGCTGAATAATATTTCATTGTATGTATCACATTTTGCTTGTCCATTCAACCATCAAGGGCCTTTTTAGTTGCTTTTATATCTTGGCTGTTATGAATCGTGTTGCTATGAACATGGGTGTACAAATATCTCTCTGAGATCTTGTTTTCAGGTCTTTTGACTATAACCCAGAAGTGAAATTGCTGGATCATATGGTAATTTTATTTTTTATTTTTTGAGGAAGTACCATATTATTAATATTTTCCATAGCAGCTGCACCATTTTACATTCTCACCAACAGTGTCCAATGGTTCCAGTTTCTCCATAACCTTACCAACATTTGTTATTTTCTGGCGTGTGTGTGTGTGTGTGTGTGTGTGTGTATGTGTGTGTTTGTTTTTTTTTTTTTTTTTGAGACAAAGTCTGGCTCTCTTGCCCGGGCTAGAGTGCCGTGGTCTCAGCCTAGCTCACAGCAACCTCAAACTCCTGGGCTCAAGGAATCCTTCTGCCTCAGCCTCCCGAGTAGCTGGGACTACAGGCATGCACCACCATGCCTGGCTAATTTTTTCTAAATATATTTTTAGTTGTCCAGATAATTTCTTTCTATTTTAGTAGAGACGGGGTCTCACTCTTGCTCAGGCTGGTCTCGAACTCCTGACCTTGAGTGATCCTCCCACCTCGGCCTCCCAGAGTGCTAGGATTACAGGCGTGAGCCACCGTGCCCTGCCAGCGTGTGTGTGTTTTGATAGTAGTTATATTAATGGATAGGAGATGATATCTCATTGAGGTTTCAGCTTCTATTTCCCTAATAATTAGTGATGCTGAGCATCTTTTCATGTACTTTTTACCCATTTATATATATATGTATAATATGTATATATAATATATATATAATCTTTGTTACTTGATTACAAACACTTGTAAGGACAAATTTCTGTCTTATACACTTTTGCATTCTCTCATGGTATTCAGCAATTTTTATTAAATTAGAAAGGTATTAAAAAGATGTGTTGCATCGAATCTCATATACAATTCAAAAATTTGTCACTAATTATGTAATAATTTATATAATGTAATTAGGTACATGATTAACGGTCATCAACTATTCAATTAGCTTTCAAACATTTAAAATATAAATACAGAAGTTTCTAAGTATGTTGCACTATACTAAGACAAATAATTCTAGTTACATTTTAATCTGACATTCAGGAATTCATAACTTTAAAACTTTAGTGAAAAAGTTAAACTAATCATTAAATCTTGCCTTGCAGATTAAATTTAAAAATACTTTAACACATTTCTTTTAGCATATATTAAAATATTTTCAGTCAGGATTTAATAGAGAAAATTATGTCTCTATCTTGATATTCTTTTGTTCATTCCATTTGGGCAAAAAAAACTGGCTTACTCTATGTCTGGGCCTTCAGAACTTCTTACCGACCAACTTCAAGTTGGGGTTCTTCTGATCCCCTCTGGGTGTGATTAATTTGCTAGAGTGGCTCAGAAAACTCAGGGGGATCACTTACGTTGACCAGTTTATGATAAAGGATACTACACAGAATACAGATGAAGAGATGCATAAGGTGAGGTATGGGGGAAGGAGCATGGAGCTTCCTGCTCTCCCTGGGCATGATACCCTCCAGGAACCTCTAAGTGTTCAGATATCTGGAATCTTTCTGAACCTTGTCCTCTTGGGTTTTTATGGAGGCTTCATTACATAGGCATTGGCCATTGGCGATCAACTGATCTTCAGCCCCCCTCCCCTACCTGGAGGTTAGGGAGTGGGGTCGAAAGTTCTAAACCTCTAATCATGCCTTCATCTTTCTGGTGACAAGCCCTGTCCTGAATCTATTGGCCAACATTAGCATACAAAAAGATAGCACTTTGGAGATCCCAAGGATTTTAGGAATTGTATGCCAGGAAATAGGGACAGAGACCAAATGTATAATATCACACTAGTTTATTTCCTTTTGGGGCCACATAATATATTATAAATCTATCTTAGTCTCTTTTGTGTTGCTATAACAGAATACTTGCAGATGAATATTTTATAAGGAAAAGAAGTTTATTTAGCTCTTAGTTCTGCAGGCTGGGAAATTCAAGAAGCATGGTGTCAGCATCTGCTCTTCTGGTGAGGGATTTTTGTGCCACATCATAACATGGCAGAAGTTCAAAGGGGGAACAGACACTTCTGGTGAAGGGAAAAAACCGAAGAACCATCCTCACTTTATAACAATAGGCTCTTGAGAGAACTAATCTGTTCTTGTGAGAACTAATTCAGTCTCATGAGAATGAGAACTTGCTCACTACCTGAAGAACAGCACCTTAGGGATCACTGACACATTAGAGATCAAATTTCAACATGAGTTTTGGTGGGGACAAACCATATCCAAACCATAGCAAGACCCAAAGTCCAAAGATAATATAAGTAAAGCACCTAGCTCAAAACAGCCATACAACATAATTCTATCAATGGTAGTACTCTCCTACTTTCCTCATTTCACCAAATTCATTCCCGAGCTCTAAAAGATAACTAAAATGGTTTTCTGACCAGGATTGTTATAATTTCAAAACTGTTTTTTCACTAAAAAGCCAAAAATAATGAATGTTGACCCTATAATTATGACACAGAATTTTGCAACCAAAGCGAAAAATAGTTTAAACAATAAGGAAAAGAAAGAAAAGAAAAGAAAAAGCCAAAAATTAGGGCTGTAACTCTATTTTCTGATCTTTTACCTCCAAAATCTTATGTCAGGAGTTGACAAACTATGATCTATGGGCCAAATCTTGCCTATAATCTTTTTTTTATGGCCTGAAAGATAAGAATGATTTTTACATTTAAAAATGAATGGAAAAAACCAAAATAATAATAATATTTTGTGACATAAAAGTTATATGAAATTAATACTTCAGTGTTTATTAATAAAGCTTTATTGGAACATAGCCATGCTCATTTATTACATTTTGTTTATGGCTGCTTTTCCACTACAACAACAGAGTTGAAAAGTTGTGATAAAGAATGTATGTAGCTCCATCTTTGTTTACACCGCCACTCAGTGTACTATAAATCACGGTGAGTTTGAGTTCCATGCGTGTCACTGTACCATGACATTTTATTTAATTTTTATTACCAGTGCATGTCCACCATTCAAAGCAAGAATATAAGAAAAGAGTGAACTTTCAATGTCATGCTTTTATGGCATGGTGGATTGTAGATTATTTTGTTAGTCAGATGGCAAAACATTGTGTTTTTTATGTAATAACACTATTTCTATGCTAAAAGAATAGACTACATCTCAACATAACCAGATTAGTCACTCATCACAATATTCCTGACTCACAAGAAGGCAAGTTAGAAAAATTGTAAAGTTTAAAATGGAATATCTCATCATGGCAGAATTTTCTTATAAAATAAAAATGACAATGAGGCTGCAACCAATGTATATTTCTGAATTGCTCATTTGCTAGACAAGTATGAGAACCTGTTTGTGGTTGGTGATTTGATGAAATCATTTTTAATTACAGCAGCAGAAGAAATGTGCCAAGGGAAAATAAACTTATTTAATAATATTAGTGTTTTGGTGAGAACAGTTGCTCAAAGAATTGAGGACACTGGGAGCAACATAAATAGTCAATTAAAAAGTGATGACTGACATCAGCAAGATGTGGATTAGGAAGCCCTGGACCCTCCTCCTCCTCACAAACATACCAATTCAGGAACAATTCATGGAAAAATTTGCTTTGTGAGAAGTCCAGCAGCTAATTGAAAGACCCCTGCACACCAGGTGAATGCAAAATCAGACTCATTGAAGCTGGTTAGCATATTCAGAATGCATGCTTGCCAGAATTCCTACCCTAAACACAATACCATAGAAATAAGAAAAGACCCCCAGCTCCCAGTTCCTCCCAGAGGAGGAAAAGAGTAGGTCTGTGCAATCAATGCCCCAGCTTGTATGAGGAATACATAAAGGATTGGCTTCTGTCTTGCTTATTTCAAGAGTGCTGATTGTATAGTATAATCTAGCCACCTGGAGGAGAACAGAGATGGCATCTTAGATTGTTAGCCACCATAGTTACTCCACCCAGCTCAACACGGAGCAAGCAGACAAAATCTCCATCTTCCACCCTCTGCCTGCAGATAGAAAGAGTTGGTCCACACATCAAAGGATTGGCTTTTGATCCTTCTGGGAGTTATCCAAAGGATTGGCTTCATTCTCGCTTTTCCTGGTGTACTGACAGGACCTGGCATACCCTAGATGCCTAGGGATGCAAAGAATAACGTTAAAAAATTGATTGGACCAGTATGAGAATTAAGAGTCCCCACAATCTGCCTGGGCTGATTTGTGGTGGTCTTCTCCTGTATAAGACCAGTCTGTGAAGACTGGGGGAGGAGGCTACTTTGTCTAATGGGAATATACCAACACAGAGTGTCAAGGAAGATGATGAAACAGGAAAATATGCTCCACAAAAAGGAGCATAAATCTCCAGAAATTGACTCCAATGAAATGGAGATATATAATTTATCTCACAGAGAACTTAAAATAACTATAATAAAGATGCTCACTGAATCTAGAATAGTACATGAACAAAGTGAGAATTTCAACAAAGAGATAGAAAATATTTTTTTAAAGTACCAAATAGAAATCATGGAGTTGAATAATACAACTGAAAAATTCACTAGAGGAGTAAAACAGCAGACTATGTCAAGCAGAAGAAAGGATCAGTGAATTCAAGGACAGATCATTGGAAATTATTCAGTCTTAGGAAGAAAAAGAAAAAACAATGAAAAAGAGTGAAGAAAACTTAAGGGACTTATGAGACACTACCAAGTGGATCAGTATAAGCATTATGGGAATTCCAGAAGGAGAAGGGTGAGGAACAGGATCAGAAAGCTTATTTAAAGAAATAATTGCTGAAAATTTCCCAAATCTGGGGATCTAAGTTCCAAGAATTCCAAAGAACCCCAAAAAGATGAACTCAAAGATATCCACATCAGGACCCGTTAAAATCAAATTGTCAAAAATCAAAGACAAAGGGAAAATTTTGAAAGCAGCAAGAAAAAAGTGAATTGTCATGTAAAAGGGAAACTTCATAAGAGTATAAGCAGGTTTCTCAGCAGAAACCTTATAGAACAGAATGGAGTGAGACAATACATTCAAAGTGCTGAAAGAAAAAAATGCCAACCAAGAATGCTATACGCAATGAAACTGTCCTTTAATAATGAAGGAGTGGTAAAGTCTCTCCCAGATAAATGAAAGCTGAGGAAGTTCATCATCACTAGACCTGCCCACAAGAAATGCTGAAGGAAGTTCTTCAACTTGAAACAAAGGGATACTAAATAGTAGCATGATAGCATAAGAAAGTACAAAACTTGGTAAAGGTAAATATATAGACCAATACAGAACTGTAATGCTATAATTGTGGTAGGTAAATCACTTTTAATTCTAATAAAAATGTTGTAAAATATTTTAATAATTAAAATTTTAATTCTAATAATTAAAATATTTTAATAAAGTGCTGATATTTTATTTATTAAATATACAATATAAGTAGATATAAATTGAGACAGCAATATGAAATATGTATGAGAGGGAGAATTAAAAGAGTTGTGTTTTTTTATGTGATTGAACTTGTTATTAGAATAAAATAGGCTGCTATAACCATAAGATCTATTATGTAAGCCCCATGGTAGCTACAAAGAACATACCTATAGAAAATGCACAAAAGAAAAGTAGAAAGGAATCAAAGATTATCAACACGAAAATGCAACACAACATAAAAGATGACAGTGAGAGAGGAAAAGATGGGCAAAATAACTACAAGACTAACAAAAAATGATTCACAAAATGGCTGCCATAAGTTCTTCCCTATTAAATAATTCCTTTAAAGTCAAATGGATTAAACTTCCCAATTGACAGACATAGGATGGCTGAATGGATAAAAAGATAAGACCCAAATGTGTGCTGTATACAAGAAACTCACTTCAGATTTAAGTAAACATAGGCTGAAAGTGAAAGAATAGAAAAGAATTTCATGAAAATGTTAAAAAGTAATAAAAAGAGAGAGAGGGATGGCTACACTTCTATCAGACAAAATGACTTTAAGTCAAAAACTATCACAAGAGGCAAAGAAGGACAACTTATAATGATAAAAGGATCAATTCATCAGGAAGATACGGCAATTATAAATATTTATGCACCCAACATCAGAGCATCTAAATATATAAAGCACACATTGACACAACTCAAGGGAGAAATAGTTAGCAATACAAAAATAGTAGGAGACTTTAGTACTCCACATTCAATAATGGGTAAAACATCTTAGACAGAAAATCAGTAAGGAAACAGAGGACTTGAACAACACTACAGAAAAAATGAACCCAATTGACATACACAGAATATCCCACCCAACAGCAGCATAATACACATTCTTCTCAAGTGCACCCAGAATATTCTCTAGAACAGATCACATGTTAGGGTCACAAAATAAATCTTAAGAAATTTAAAGTGATCAAAATCATACCAAGTATCATTTCTGACTACAAGGGGATGAAGCTAGAAGCCAAGAACAGTAGGAAAACTAAAAAATTGACAAATATATTGATATTAAACAAAACACTCTTGAACAACCAGTGTGTCAAAAAAGAAAGCAAAAAGGAAATTAGGAAATGTCTTGAGAAATACAAAAATCAAAATACAACATGCCAGAACTTATGGGATGAAGCAAAAACAGCATTAAAAGCAAAATTTATAGCAACAAAAGCCTACATTAAAAAAGAAGAGAGATCTCAAATAAACAACCTAATTCTACATTTGAAGGAACCAGATAAAGAAGAACAAACTAGGCTCAAAGTTAGTAGATGGAAAGAAATAATAAAGATCAGAGCAAAAATAAACAAAATAGAGACTAGAAAAACAATAGAAAATAATCAATGACACAAGAGTTGGTTTTGAGAAGATAAATAAAATTGGCAAACCTTTAGTGAAACTTAATAAAAAAAAAGAGAAGATTCAAATAAATAAAATCAGAAATGACAGATGAGATATCACAGCTGACAGTGCAGAAATAAAAAAGAGCATACCAAATGAGAATATCTAGTCGATCCATAACTTCAAGTAGGAGGATTAAACCATTAGAAAATATTAATTTAATTGATACCAGGAATTGTTTATTAGCTATGGTGATCTAGATTTTATGTGTCTTTTTTATATCTTCATAGGGTACATGTGATTAACATGTCTTTAGGTAAACATATTGGGTGAGATTGGTATAGATATAAGCATAAGTAAGATGCAGCTTCTCCCCTCAAGATGCTTGTGTACAGGTAGAAGTTCGAGTATAGATTAGTGTAATGAAGTACAGTCGTGCATCACCTAACAACAAGGATAGGTGCTGAGAAATGCATTGTTAGGCAATTTTTATCATTGTCTGAACATGATAGAGTATACTTACACAAACCTAGATGGTATAGCCTACTAATCACCTAGCTAAATGGCAGGTGTCTGCTATTGCTCCTAGGCTACAAACCTGTACAGTATGTTACTGTACTGAATACTGTAGGCAATTGTAACACAATGGCAAGTATTTGTATATCTAAATATATGTAAACATAGAAAAGGTACAGTCAAAATATGATATAAAAGATAAAATAATAGACCTATATAAGGCACTTACCATGAATGGAGCTTGCAGGACTGGAAGTTGCTCTGGTTGAGTTAGTGAGTGAGTGGTGAGTAAATTTGAAGGCCTAGGATGTTACTGTATACTACTATAGATTTTATAAACAGTGTACACTTAGGCTACAATAAACTTATAAAAATAAAAGTAATTGCACTATGACATTATGAAGGTTACGTCACTAGATGATAGAAATTTTTCAGTTCCATTATAATCTATGGAACCACCATCCTATAAGCAGTCCCTCATTGACTAAAATATCATTATGCAGCTCCTGACTATATATACAAATTGCCAGTAGAAGTAGAAAGTGGATTCTGCTGGGAGAAACTAATGTTGGCTCCTTCACAGAGGCAGAAGTGGGCATTGAAGGATGGATAGGAGTTCTGAAGGCAAAGAAGGAAGAATCTGTTATATGCTGGGAATGGCAAATATGACGTGACTAAAGTATTGGGACTGTTTGTGGGGGCATAAAATGTGACTGGATATAAAGTTTCAGTCCTTACATGAAGTAGGTCAGATAGCGGAGAAAGAATGAATCTTTGAGTCACTCAGTGAGATAAAGTACTATATCTCCATTTTACAAGGAATAAACCAAAGCACAGAGCATTAAACAACTTGCCCAGGTTACATGACTAGTAAGTGGTAGAGCAAGGATTTAAACCCAAAAGGAAGACTTGGGAATAATTATTCATTTTTTCATGACTTTTTTTTTTTTGAGACAGAGTCTCACTCTCTTGCCCGGGGCGAGTGCCGTGGCATCAGCCTAGCTCACAGCAACCTCAAACTCCTGGGCTCGACCAATCCTACTGTCTCAGCCTCCCGAGTAGCTGGGACTACAGGCATGCGCCACCATGCCCGGCTAATTTTTTCTATACATATTTTTAGCTGTCCAATTAATTTCTTTCTATTTTTGGTAGAGACGGGGTCTCGCTCTTGCTCAGGCTAGTCTCGAACTCCTGAGCTCAGGAGGATCCACCCACCTCGGCCTCCCAGAGTGCTAGGATTACAGGCGTGAGCCACCGCGTTCATGACTATTTTTTAAAAGTTGATAGTGTCCTATTATGAAGCAATAAGGAATTTAGTATTTAGTTAGTACCCATATCACAATAGTTTCTCAAATAGTTTTGCAAAAGTTTGAAAAGTTTTATAGTTAGCAAATAATCATTAGACTGGAATTCATTCACACAAGTAGGAAAGTCGCTCTTCCATTGGAGACTAATTTTATTATTCACAAATGAATAATCTTATGGCCTTCGTATTTCAAATGTTTTTCTTTGAAAAAAAATTTTTTCCTGCTATTATTTGTTGATTAATTTTTGTGCAATTTAGTATTTTTGATTATATGGTCAATGTCAATTGATGGGTAGTTCTAAGTGGTATTTGTTCCATTGGTAATAACTACTGGAGTTAATTATACAGGATTCATTTGAAATTGTAGGTTTTGCCTGCCAAACACTGATATCCAAGGATGAGAACCAGGGAGATAGACTAAAACTGAACATTTCAGAAAAAATAGCCAGTGGTAAATTTTAGTCTCTTACTGGGGTATCTTTGACACCTGTGCATATTTTATAATAAATTGTTCTATTTTCCCATGGGTATCTTAGGAATAAGAACTAAGTAAGAGAATATTCTTTTAAAGTCTTTGATAATGGGATTTACTTTTGTTTCTAAATTAACTCTCAGATGTTCGAAGTTTTATATTTCTTCATTTTAACTGTTTCACATAACTTGTGTGAATCACATCAATTCATTTTGAGATATAATTTATTTCTGGTATTTGGTTATTTGGAGTGAGAGGCAACTTGATAATTATCTGCACTTAGCTTTTACAGTTCATTGTATTTCAAGGTAAATTTGAAAAATCTAAAAGATCTAAAAGATTTTTCTACATTTGATTATCATTTATTAGACCATTTACAAGTACTTGTAGACACATATTTGCATGAGGATAGTAACATATGTGTATATGTGGCTAAGAAATTCTGCAAATTTATAGTTTCATAATTTGGGAATTTTAATTATAGACTTTACATCCCTAACTTAGATGCCAGCTTTTAGGCAGCCAACTTTAGAACAAGAACCCATATTGTTAATCTCCCTTCATAGTTCCTTGTAAGTCAGGCTCTGTTTAGTACTATTCTCTACTTTTCAATGGCACAGTACAGTATTTGGGGTATTTGCTCTTTAATGTGACATGTGACATGTTCTTTGTGAATCAGAACTGCGTGTTTGTGTGTGTATGTATATGTAACATTTTCAGTCAATCGCTATTTCAGAGATATAATAGATGAAAAGAAATTCACTTTTATTACATTAAATATAATTCTATAAATATTAAAGGGGGAAATTATATAGCAAGAAATTGTTCCTTTAATCCTTAAATATTTTTCTTGAAAAATATTTAATATTTTGAAGGCAAACCACAAATGACCAAAGCTTCTTAATATTTACTACATAGGTTTATATTTTCACTATACTTTTGTTGAGTTTTACAGACATCTGAGACTTAAGTATGTTCATTATTTAATTATACAGTTTAATAGTGTTGGGAGTAGTACTATGAAAATGACATTTTGAAGGAGATCGACTTAGTCTACTTTTTGATTAAATTCTTAAATCTGTATTTCAGCTGCTAATCTTACTCCTACAGCTATCCTAAGAGTTCTTCAGCTGCATGCAATACATAGCTTTCACAGGTTATCTCCTTTCTACTCTCACAAAATAAGCAGGGGTAGCTACCAGTCAATTAAGACATTTCTCGGGAAGTCATCAGCCATTCACCACTATTAATTAAGCGCTAATGGGGTACTGAGCCATGCTCTTCATTCTCCAAGGAGGTTTAGATTGTAGTGCTGTCAATAGGGCACTTGAGTTCTAGACCCCAGTGGGGACAAAAAAATTACTGTGGCCACTTTGCACATAGATGTTTACATTTAAAATATCAATTGATATAAATACTGATAATAATGAACAAGTATTAAATAATAATTGAAAGTGGTGATGTTCTTTATTTTGGGGATTAATACACACCCATAACTTTAGTAGTACTAGAATCACTGGAACCCTAATAGAATTAATTCCATGTTGGGGTACCAGTATTCTAGATTATTATTCTGAATGTTCTCTTTTATATTTTCTCCCAGTGAACTTGTTTGCTTCCCTATTCTTTTAAAAATTTTTATTATTTTTTAAATAGTTAAAATTGTATGTATTTATCATGTACAGCATGATGTTTTGAAGTATTTATAAACATTATGGAATGACTAAATATAGCTAATTAACATATGCAATACCTCACATAATTATCATTTTTTTGGTGAGAGCATAACATCCACTCTTCTGGTATTTTTCCAGAATACAATATATTGTTATTAACTGTAATCACCATGGTGGACAATAGGTCTCTTGAACTTATTCCTCCTATCTAATTGGAATTTTGTATCCTTTGACCAACGTCCCCCCAACATCCCCCATTCCCCCAAACACCTCAGCCCTGATAACCACCATTCTTCTCTCTAGTTCTATGTGTTTGCTTCCCCATTCTATCTTCGCTCTTTCCTGCCTACCTAGTCACTCCCATGGTATGCCAGAGCTGCCAAAAACACAATGAAAAAATCTGATTCTCTTTCCTTCCCTTTTCTCTCATTTCTACCCCTTAATGAGTTTCAGGTGGGAAGATAATAAAGGAAACCAAAATGATTGAAATCACGATTAGAAGAAAGTAAAATTTCAGTTTTCTGCTGGCAAAACAAGCTTTTGTCTGGTCTCTGGAGCAGGAAAATTATGCATACTCTTTTTTATTATTTTCAAAGTGCTTCTAAATATCTCAGGTGCATTTGTAATGAAAATATTACAGCCTTATTAGCAAAAGAATTTCTAATTTTCAGCTAAATTATTTAAAATTATCTATATGTTTTTCCTTTGCATAACTCAGTTTGTTTCTTGTGATGGTAAATTGTCATGATTTAATTAGAAGGTAATATAGGAAGAAAGCATTTTATGACATCACAGCGATTAATCCAAAACTGTAGCATCAGCAACACCAGTGAAGTTAATAACAACATTGTTCATGAAAACAAAGGCATGTTTACAAAACTGAAACATTTATATGTGAATGGCTTCTCTCGTGCTAGCTCACTAATTTTCTCTTAAGGTTTATTAAAATACATTATATCTAACTATTAAAATAGTGCTCTTAATTGCCAACTGTAGTGGCCCTCTGTCCTCAGCCCTTTTGAATTCTCTGTTGCTTTTAAAACTTTGATTGTTTTTATTTTCAAATTTCTCTTCTGTCAACTCTCTTCCCTTGGCTGCTTCTGTTTTCAGACAATTTCTTCCTTGATATTTTTTCTATGTTATCCTGCTGGCCACTCTTAACCATCCTGAAGCTCCTGTATTGTTCCTAAAAATCAAAATTGTTTTGTTGCTTTAAAAATGATTTAAATAATACTCAATTAGAAAAATCGAAGCAATATAGAAAAGCGTAAAGAAAGCAAACAAAACAAGAACCTGAAAATCCACCACCCAGAAGTAATTACTACTAATAATCTGATAAGAATAATAACAGAATTGCTATTATGAACCAAATATTAATTTAATTATGTATCATAAACACATAATTATAACTATATATAAATGGAATTATGGCACGTTTTGTCTTTTAAGCTGCTCTCTTTTCATCAAAAAAATCAACATATTTCCATGTTAATAAATATAGATATTATCCATTTTAATTGTGACATATCATTTTATTGCACAGTTTTTCCTTGCTTCATTTAAACAATTCCTTATCAATGGACATTTTGAGGTATTTCCTATTTTTCTCTTTTAAACAAAGCTGCTATGCACATTATTATATATGCATCTCTGTACTTGATGATATTCCTGATGTAAATTCTCAGATGGAAAATCACTGGATCAAAATGTTATAAAGTTAAAATTTTAATACCATCTTCCAGAATGATTGTACCTGTATACACTCTTAGATATAATATAAGAGGTTCCATCTATTTCTTTCAACTGTTGACATCTCTCACTTATCTTTTAAATGTTGGTTTCTCTGCACATTTGTCTCTGATTTTTTAATTCTTATTCTTTTGTGCTTTCCCTGGATCACTCACTTCTGGCAATGCTATTTCCACGTATAAGTGCTGTAGGAATCTATACAGGCATAACCCAAATGTTCTATGTGTGCCCTGTAGCCTTTTATGCATTGAGTATACCTGAGGTAGACACACTGAAAAAGATGGATATAATTGCAGTACAGGTCTAATATACTCGCTTTATTAGAGTGAATTGATCAGATTACTCTTTTGGATATAGAAAATTGTCAGTAACTAAAAAAGGAAAATTAGGATGTTCCACCAGGCACCATGCAGTGGTATTCTAATAATCCTCCTGCTCTCCCCTCTTACCCTCCTGCCTCCCCAATAGCCTTCATTTTTAGCATTTGACAATTTCTGTGGTTAAATACTTTATGGCTGATTTCATGTCACTGAGGTGTTTCCACTGAACACAGGGTTAAGATGAGATGTGCACGTCTGGTTCTAGTGAGCTGGGGTAAGCTAGCTCCAACACACCACTGCTGCCAGGTTAAATAACCTAGTAGAGTGCAAGCCATTGTTTTAGTAAAAAATGTCCTGTAAAAAAATCATTGAAAAATAAGAAACTTAGTTTCTGTATGTCAGTACAAGTCCATTTTTATTGCAACTAATGTTTAAGGAGACAAAAATTCTTTTTACTTCCTAATAAAAACAGGTGGGGTATGCTAATATATGTCCCTGGTACGTCTGTGTTCCTGTGCCTCCCTTCAGAAGGCAGACTATTTTTTACCTGCCAATACAGATCCTATTTTCCTTAAAGTCCTCTTCTCTGTGAGCCATTTTTTTTTTAAATATTCCAGCCTACTCCAGCATACAGTGCTGTAAAAAAGGCTTTAGATTTGGTGTCATTCATTTTTTTGTTCAATAAACACTTACTGAGCTTTTAATGTGCCAGGAACTGGGAATATCAACATGATTAGAGAGACCATGTTACAGCTTATAGAACCTATCATAGGTATTATGCATTTAATTATACTATGTTATTTCATTGAAATTTTGAAAAATTTTATAAGGAGGTACAAGGTTATAAGAGAGTGTATACTGACAGCTACATGTGATAAAATTAGACAGATTTGGTAGGTCTGATTTTGACTTGATTCAGTCTCTGTGTGGTTTGGGGCAAATTGTTCCTTTGGTTTTTTAACTTTATTGAGGTATGATTGGCAGGTAAAAAGCTGCAAATATTTAATGTATACAACTCACTGATTTTGGGTAAGTATATAACCATGAAATCATTACTAGTGTCAAAGCCAAAGATACCAATATTATTATATCCATCACCTCCCAAAGATTTCTTCTGCCCCTTTTATTATTGTTATTTGTGTGTGTGTGTGCGCGATAAGAACACAATGTAAGATTTACCCTCTTGGAAAATTTTAAGTATGCAATACAGTATTGTCACCCATAGGGACTATGCTGTATGGTAGATCTCCAGAACTTACTTATCAGCAAGTTGCTTTTATGAACCTCATTTCCTTATCTGTAAATTAAGGGAAATAGTCCACAGTGTTTAGGGATTATGTGAAGAGTAAATGAGAAAATATAAATGAAACAGTTAGCATACTAATGGCACATCATAGGTTTTCCATGAAGGTTAGTTTCTTTTTTCAGCTCTAAACTCTCACAGCTATCTCAAGTACCAAATGACTTGGCACTTATTTATATTCTGCCTTGTCAATTTTGTTTGCCTTTTCTAGTATCTTCAGCTTGTACACTTAAGCAGGTTCTTACTCATAGTTCGTCATCCCTATCAATGTCAGTCACATACTTGTTAATTTGTCTTGCCATTGAGATGTCTGTCATTAGTTAACATTTCCAATTATTTTCCAATTTGAATTACTTTCCTCTGTTTCTTTCCACACTGTATTTTATATTCTGTCCATCTATCTTTTATAGTTTCTTAATTTTTCTTCCAAATAATTTTTATCTCTCAGCTATTGCATGTTAATGAACCATCTCCAAACTTGGTGGCTTCGAATAGCAACCACATTATTTAGGTCATAATTGTACAGGTTGTCAATTTGAGTTGGACTCAGCTGGTTAGTTCTTCTGATCTGAGTTGGCTGGCTCCTTCATCTATAACACAATCAGCTGATGGTTTGGCAGCTCAGGCTGGCTGGTTTATGAGGTCCTTCCTCATCTGGATCCTATCAATTAGGGGTTCTCTCTACACGGTGTCTTATCATCCAGCAGGCTAGCCTGGGCATGTTTACATGCTGGTATGAGTTCCAGAAGCAACAGAGGGTAAGAACTCATGCATAAGTACCTTTCACGCATCTGTTTGTGTCACATTTACTAATGTCCTCTTGATCAAAGCAAGTCACGTAACAAGTCCAGATTCAAAGTTTGGAGGAATACATTCCACTTCTTGAAGGAAAAAGCTGCTAAAATATTGTGACCATTTAAAAAATATATACCATATTATCTATATATTTCTCATTTTTAAACATTTCTGTAGAAATGCCAAGTGTTTTTTATCTTCACTTTGAGATGTTTTGTTTTATCCCTTCAGTTTCACTGTTGAATTCCATCAACTTTTCTCATGGAAATCTCTTGTTTTTCTCCTCAGCAACTCTTCAGTTTTTCCAAGCAAACCTTTCTGTTCTTAATTACCATCATTTTCAGAATGACCCATTTTTACATGTGTACATGTCTTTTGAGTTAATATAATACAAAACTGAATCTGGAAAATTTTACAGTTTTAAATTTTTTGTTCATTTCCTAACCTGTTCCCCTGAAGCAAAGTAGCAGGATTGCTCAGAAATTGTAATTTAATTAAAATGGGGTTGGAGAGGTAAGGAAATATCACCTTCTCTTTTGCATTCATTTTTTTTTAAGTATCCCAGAACAGATGTTGATCTATTTTCACCCTCTTCCTTATAAAATAAAACATAAACGTTTTAAAATAATAGTGAAATTTCAAGCTTTTGTGATTATAAAAATATATGCTTATCTCACCTTGTCTTTTTCCGCCTGTTCTGACATGAACTTCATATTATCTCCCTAATTGTTCTTCTGTTTTTGCTCACACTATCTCCTTTTTCTAGACTTCTTACTCCTCTGCTGATTCCAGACCTACTTGTTGTTTAAGACTAACTCAAGTCCCACCTTCTCCATGAATTCACTACTCATTATTCTTGATTTTGCTCTATTGTGAATGCCTACAACATTTAATTGCTGATACCACAGCAATTAGAAGAATATTTGCTTTATTACAGATTGGTATTGTTTAATGCCTTTTATGTGCATTCTACTTGGTATTATTTGCTGCTTTTTTTCATTGCTGGACTTGTTTTTTTTACTGATTTGAACTCTAGGCTCTCTGAGCACTGTAAACCTCCAGCATTAAGCTGTTATACAACCTACCAACATTAGGAATTCTCATGTCTTTTTTTCTTACAAAATACATATTATTAGGATTCATTCACTTGCTGAAGAAATGTTGAGTACTTATCATATTCACAGATTAAAAATAACACTACTATCTCAAGTTAAAAGGTTAATTTAGTTGCTATGCTTTAGGTAAGACAGTGTTAGAAACTTGTAAGAAACAGTATTTTTGAAAATATGCCACAGTACCTTCTAAACTAGTAAATCTCAGACTATGGCTCTTTTGATGAGCAACTGTAGGGCTTTCAAGATTTCTACTTTCTATCTGGAATAGTCACCTTCATGAAGCCCTTTGTTTTGTAACAATCATAAATACCATCCCAGGGTCAGGGAACTGTGAGCAGCACTGGTGTAATACTTTCTTTTTTTTTTAGCGAAACAACATAAGGAACGACAATGCAGTAGCCTAGTAATACGTCTTTGCTATACACACACAATTACGCCCTCTTGGTCTCTTTCTTCTTTCTCTATCATTCTCCCTTAGCAGAGAATTTCTGTTACAGTTCTTGATATATTATGATGAATGATGCCTTGTGTTTTCTGACTCTGGTAGAGTCTCCATGGAATTAAAGCTTATGTGCTTATTCAGCTTAAGTCACTTGATCTTTTCCCATGATTGACACATCTAAATTTCTGTAGCAACTCAGTAATTATGTACCAGCAGTGTTATATTCATTTCACCTAAAAAAAACCCCCCCAAAACCTATTCTTTTCAAAAGTAGATAGCTGGCCCCCTTCCCTGCTGGCTAAATGAAGCAGAGTAGTTTATTACTAGTATTATTAATCATAGTCTCCAAATGCATCTCTTTGCTCCATTGCATTCTGTAAGCATTCAGTATACTATGATCAAGAATTGTTTCAGTACTGGTACTTACATAATTGAAATATTTTCAATAATTCTGAATTTACTCAACACAATAATATCTACACAATTTATTTTAACAAATACTGTAAAAAGTCCAGTATTTGTTAGCAAGATTTGTGCTCAGAGAGCAATATTTATAAACCTTTGTTTTTCTTTATGGGGAAATTGTATTTTCTCTCAATTGACATATGTATCTTTAACTTAAAGAGACAAATGGCACCTACACTTTCAACACTCTCTTCCTCAACAAGAGGTAGCAACTGGTTAGTTCCCAAAACTCCCTGTGGTCTCTTGATTGGGCTTAAACTCCAAAAGCAGTTGAGTAGATTTGTTTGTTAATTGTGGGACTTAAACTTTTACAACCTTTTGTTTCATGAATGATAAAAAGCATGTTCTGAATGATACAGATTTTCATTTTATAGAGGAAGTAATTGGCTTACAGAGGTAAAATGATTTTTTTCAAGGTTACGTAAATATAATGACAGAGATGAGATTTTAATGCAAGCATTTGTCTCAGAGATAGTGATTTTAATTATTATACTACTCTATACTTTCCCACATAATATAACTTAATACTGTGGCAAGCAAAATAATAAATAGGACCAGACACACATAGATAATAATTCACTTTATTTTCTTTGTCCAAAATCAAGCCTTTTTTATTATTAAGGGGCTTTTTGTGTACTTTAATTACCTACAATCAGTTAATTGAACAATTACCATTTTTGCTTGCCTACATGGATCTGTACAGGACAGAAAACCAAACATAGAAACTATTTTTCAGCTTGCAGTTTTCCAGAGGATTGATCTGTAATTATTTTTAGGATTATAAGAGATTAATATCCCTTACTGACTGAAATATATTAATATATAATATCAGATTTTCTTCCAGCAATAGAGGAATGACCAATTCTGTAATTTCCTGCCAATTCTGCTAGAATTTGGAGGGATTTTAACACAGTCTCACAAAAATAAGCATTTCTTTTTTTGTTTTTAATAAAAAATTACATAATTTAATTAAAAATATAGTAAAGTAGGCAAATTCATTTAGTTATCCATTTAGTAGAATTTAGTTATTCATTTCAAAGAACACTATCAGCCTAAATATATATTGAATATTTTAGAAATCTCACAACTTCAATTACTTATCTTCTGAAACTTGATATTACTATAAGGATTTTGGTTTAGGCCTTTCTAGCTATATTAGTCAACTGGAGCTGCCATAACAAAATACCACTGACTGGGTGGCTTAAACAACAGAAATTTATTTCTGATAGTTCTGAAGATTGGGAAGTCCAAGGTCAAGGTTGCTAGGAAGGTAGGTTTCATTCTGAGGGCTCTTCTCTTAGCTAACCTTAATTACCTCCATAAAAGCTCTCTATCCAAATACAGCTGGGTTGGGGCTTCAACATATGAACTTTATGGGGACGCTAACTTTCAGTCCACAGTATTGCCATTATAGCATTTTCCTACTTGGCATTTGAGAAAGTACGATTTTTTAAAGCTACTATATGTTTTCTTAAGAGGTTTTTTTCCTTCCAATACAATACTCTCTCTCTTATATATACTCTAGTTGCTAAAACAAATATTCCCTTATTTGCTTATACTTTTGCTTCCTCATAAAGTAAATTTCTCTATAGTTACTCAGTGCTATGAGTAACTATGAACCTTGACTTTAAAAAAAATTTGACTATTTTTTAAAGCAGTTTTAGATTTACACAGAAATTGCACAAAAAGTAGAGTTCCCATAGTTCCCTCTCCCTGCTGCACACAGTTTCATCTATTATTAATATTTTGCATTATTGCAGTACATTTATTACCATTGATGAACCAGTATTAATAGGTTATTATTAATCAAAGTCCATAGTTTGCATTATGGTTTACTCTGTGTTGTACAGTTGTATGGGTTTTGACAGATGTATAATGACATGTATCCTTCATTACAACATCATACAGGATAGTTTAACTTCCCTAAAAATGCCCTGTGCTCCACTTATTTATCCCTACACCCTCTCCCTCAACCCCCTCATGACTACTGATATTTTTACTGTGTCTATAGTGTTAGCTTTTCCAGAATGTCATATAGTTGGAATCATATAGTATATAGCTTTTTAAGATTGTCTTCTCTCACTTAACAATATGCATTTAAGGTTTTTCTATGTCTTTTTGTCGTTGATAGCTCATTTCTTTTTCCAGAAGTCCTTCCTTATATGTGGGGGATATGTTCCAAGACCCCCAGTGGATACCTGAAACTCAGATAGTACCAAACCCTATATACACTGTGTTTTTTCCTAGATATACATACCTTTGATAAAGTTTAATTTATAAATTAGGTACACTAAGAGATAAACACAATTAATAATAAAATTGAACAATTATAACAATATGTTGGCATCACTACTCTTGTGCTTTGGGGACATTATTAAGTAAAATAAGGGCTACTTAAAGACAAGCACTGCGATATGTTACTGTCAATCTGATAACTGAGATGGATACTAAGTGACTAACAGGCAGGTAGTGTGTACAGTGTGCATATGATAGACAAAGGGGTGATTCATGTCCTGGGCAGGATAGGGTGGGACAAAGCAAGACAGCTCAAGATTTCATTATGCTACTCAGAATGGCACTCAATATAAAACTTATAAATTGTTTATTTCTGGAATTTTCCACGTAAAATTTTTGACCTTGGTTGACTACAGTAACTGAATCTGAGGAAAGCAAAACCACGGATAAGGGGGGACTACTGTATTGCTGAATAACACTCCATCATATGGATGTACCATAGTTTGTTTATTCACTCATCTGTTGAAAGAAAGATATCATGGTTGCTTCCCATTTTTGACAATTATGAAGAAAGCTGCTATCAATATTTATGTGCAGGGTTTTTTCAACTCATTTGGGTAAATATCTCATGAATGAATGAAGTATTTAGATTAGAATCTAGACAAAAACCTTATGCCTTTCATAAAGATTAACTCAAAATAGATCATAAACCCAAATGTAAAACACAAAACTAGACAACTTCTAGAAGATAACAAGAGAAAATTTAGGTGGCCTTGGGTTTGGCCAGGGATGAAATGTTATGAGCTGAATGTTTGTGGCCCCTCCAAAACTCATATGTTGAAACCCTAATCCTCAATGTAATGATATTTGAAGGTGGGGCCTTTGGGAAGTAATTAGGTCATGAAGGTAGAACATTCATGAATGGGATTAGTGCCCTTATAAGAAGAGACATGAGAGAGATGATCTCTCTCTGCTATGTGAGGATACAGCAAGAAGGCATCTATCTGCAAACAAGGCAGAGGGCCCCCGCCAGAAAACAATATGGCCATGACCTTGATCTTGAACTCCCCAGCCTCTGGAACTGTGGGAAATAAATTTCTGTTGTTTAAGACACCAGTCTATGGTAGTTTTGTTATAGCAGCCTGAACTGACTAGGACAACTTATATCCAAAATATATGAAAAAGTCTCAAAACTCGATGATAAAAAACAAACAAGCCAATTACAAAATGGGAAAATATCTGAACAGACACCTCACCAAAGAAAATAGAGAGATGGCAAATAATCATATCAAAAGATGCCTCTGTGTAGCAACCTGTATGCACAACGACATACTAGATCTTACCATTATTCAGAACAGCACCTCCTCTGAATTCTTACAATTCCCCATGCGGACCCAGCCTCAGTCCTAATTTTTCACTTCCGTTAAGTCTATTTCTCAGTCCTCTTGGAACCTCTGACTCCTTGAAGTTTTCTGTCTCCTGGTATCTCCCTCTTCATCCTGGATTCAGTGGTTAGCCATTCCAGCTCAAGTCCTGCCTTTGATATCCTGATTTTCTGTCACATCATCTTTACTAATCTCCAGCCCCATGTAAAAACAGCGTTCAGTAAAAGCAGAGAGACCTGAGAACACCTGTCTATTCAGATATGAGGGAGCACACACTGGCTTGTAGTGTGTGAGGCAGAGTGTATTTAAAAGTATGCCTGGAGAAATAGGCAAAGGTCAGATATTATTTGGAGTATTAAAATATGAAAGTATTTAGAGATTTTATTAAAAATATCTAAAACTATATATTAAAATATTTAAAACATTAAAAAGTTTATCCTATAGGCAACAGAAAATAATGAGTTTAAAGCAAGGGAATAATTATAGTCAAATTTGCATTTTTTTTTTTTTTTTTTTTTTGAGACAGAGTCTCACTCTCTTGCCTGGGGCGAGTGCCATGGCGTCAGCCTGGCTCACAGCAACCTCAAACTGCTGGGCTCAAGCCATCCTACTGTCTCAGCCTCCCGAGTAGCTGGGACTACAGGCATGTGCCACCATGCCCAGCTTATTTTTTCTATATAGATTTTTAGCTGTCCAATTAATTTCTTTCTATTTTTGGTACAGACGGGGTCTCGCTCTTGCTCAGGCTGGTCTCGAACTCCTGAGCTCAGAACGATCCGCCCGCCTTGGCCTCCCAGAGTGCTAGGATTACAGGCGTGAGCCACCGCGCCCGGCCAAATTTGCATTTTTTAAAAGGCATCAGCATTCAGGATGGATAAGAGGTGGGACAAGATTGGGGTTAGGAAAAAAAAATGGTAAGGAGAATGTTCTAATAGTCCTGGTAAGATATGATAAGGGTCCAAACTGAGACAAAACCAGTAGGAATATTGAAGAGGACATAGTTTCAAGCGGTGTTTGGGAATTGGGACCTGGTGATAAATTCGTTGAGCTTTGAGATGATTGGATAAGTGGTACATTTCCTGAGACAGATGACAGTTGATACTTGTAGGACAAAGAAAAGGATGAATTCCACGGAAATGTTGAGTTTGACATGCCTATGGAAGTATGTGCAGGTGAACATGTATGGTAGATGGATGGGTTTGTAAGTTCGCAGTCCAAGAGAAAGGACTGGCATCAACAGGTAGGTCTCAGAGCCTGCAGCATATATTGTGGTTGAAATCATGAGGTCAAGGACAGAGTCCTGTGGATCCCCAACCTTGAATGGGGAAGAAGAAGAGTCAGCAAAGGAAGTAATATGGCTGAAACAAAGAACAGGAGGAGGAGGACCAAGAGAAAGTAATATCATGGAGAAGGTTGTCACTGGTATCAAGTGCCACAGACAGAAACAGTAGAACTGAAAAAACTCCATGGGATTTGGCATTACTAGGGACCTTGGTGAAGTCTGTTTTATTAGAAGATAGTGACTTTTTCACACACTTACCTATGAAGGGAGTGGAATTGGTGAGTTAATACAGTTAGTTGAGGGTAGGGAGAGGGTAAAACAAAATTATTTTCTAACAAGAAGAATATAATTAAAGTATGGGGAATAAAAACAGAGAGATTACAAAGATAGTAAATTAATGATGATTGCAAAATATATAACCAAATAATTAGTGTTTTAAATGTTTGTGATAGACCTGTGGTATACTTAATTAGGAAATACACCCAAATAGCGTGCCAACCCCCAAACTTTACATGTCATAAACACTCAAAAATGATTTGCTGGATTGAAGTAAATTGAGATTCTGTTAACATGTAAATCATCTTATGTGCCTCAGAACAATTTGAAATTTAATTTGTGCATTTATTTCCTAATGAAGGTCATCGAACACTCTTTATTGGAGTTCATGTGCCCCTGGGAGGAAGAAAAAGCCATCGACGTCACAGGCATCGTGGTCATAAACACCGGAAGAGAGACAGAGAGAGAGATTCGGGATTAGAAGATGGAAGGGAGTCACCTTCTTTTGGTAAGAATATTTTTCCTTGTTTTTATGAAATTTATGATTATAATATACTTGCTTTTACAATTTGTAATTAGCAGTAATACCTCAAACTCATAAAATTATTTATACTTTTGAAAAAGATTGGGAGAAGTAGGAGAGAGAAAGCTTGATCTTTGTTTTTCTCTTATGCATTTGCTTTGTGAAGGTGAGAATTGATCTAAATTTATGATATAGGAAATACAACTAAGTAGTAAAGGTTAAAGTAAATACACTGTTTCTGATGCTGCCCAAATTTCATTCTTAGGATGTGAAGGTTTTACTACTAATATTTTGAATGTTCTTCCTTTGAAAGTATATTCAGGATACCACCACATGTGTTTTTGTAGCTGTTTACAATTTTTGAGTGCCGTGAGAGGCCATGTATGTCACAAAACCGAGAAGCTAGCTTTTGACTCCTTGACCTTCCCACCTCCTGTGACCTTTGCTGTCACTGCACTGAGCTGACCTACTCCTCTGTAATTATTCCACCTCTGAAGTCACTCACTCACCTTGCTCCCTAACCACAGCTTCTCTCCTTCTTACTTGCTCATGCAATTACTTGACCCCTCTACTTCTTTTCTATCCATAAGTTGTCTTTATTTCCTTATCTTAACTCTGATTTCGTAGCATGTAATTTTAGTAATACTTTAATATCACCAGTATTCTATTAGTGTCACCAGTAATCTATTTAGTAATACTAGTATTCTGAATACCTTTGGTCCCCCGTTTTAGTTTTATTCATACGTTTACCCCCTCTTTTAAAATCATACTTGTGTTGGGGTTCCTCTGTTTTCCTTTTTTCTCCCTTCCTCCCCAAGTAGACACACCGTGCTAGAAATAGTCATTCAACAGGGCAGATTGTAACCATTATAAATTCATGACTCAAGCAGACCTTCAACACCTCCTCCCAATTCTACTGCATTCCTTTGACTTTTGAAAGGATTATTTTTCACACTTTTTCACCATTCTCCAACATCCTCTTTTTTTTTTTTTTTTTTTTAACCATCACTTACTAGAAAATCTTGCTTTCTGCTTCAGAGGAAAAACATATCACTGGAAGGAACTCATTTAAGTTTCCTCCTATTAAACAGAAAGACCTATGTGACTACATCTGCAACCATCCTCTCTTTTCTCTTAATCTAGTAAGGGGATTTTCTTTTCCATTATGCTTAGTTCCTATTCCCTCTCACCACTTCTGGGAACTGATACTGTTTTTAATCTAATTGATCTCTTCCTCTTCAACTGGATTATTCTTATCACCTTTTAAACATGATAGAGTCTCTCCAGATTTAAACAGTTCCCCAACCCCCTTCCAACACACATTTGGTCATTCAGATATGAAGTAAGTTAACTACATGTAAAAGTTTTGGGTAACAATTTTACTTTTAAAACTGTGTAGATTCTGCTTTATTCAATATCTGGCTTCACTAAGTGTTGCAGAGACATCTGTAGTCTACATTTTTTTCATTTTCTATGTTTATGTCTTTTAAGCCTGAATGTTTATAGGCATTTTCCTGCGCCTTTTAATGAAGAAATTTGCTAAGATACATCTAATGGTAGATGTATTAAAAAGGCTTCCTAGCCTGCATCCACTGATATTTTTCCACTTGGGGAATATTTTCTTACTCTATCTGATTCTGTTCTATTTTGTTTGATCTTTTTGTGAATATTAATTATGTGAATGTTGGATTTCTGATGTTTGTTCTTTGTCCTTTCCTCTGTAGTTTAATATTAGTCTCTTATATTAGCATTTGATTACCTGCAATATAAATTCTGCATTTTACTACTTCTATGATGGGTTTTGATTTTGCCGTTGGATTTTTAGTTTTCTTGAATTTCTTTCTTATCTTATTTTATTTACATTTCCTCCTGCCCTTTCCGAATTAGTTTTTGTTTTGCTGTTTGATAGAGTCTATCCCCCAGCTATTTCTGGACATTTTCTTTTTATCCTGAAGTTGATAATTTTCAGAGTTATGATCTTCCTTTGGGCTGTCAAGATTAGTTTTACTCTCCATTGATTTTCAGTATTTTTACAGACTCCCACTTTTTTTCTTTTTACTCATTTTTAAATAACGCAAGGTATCCATGCAGTATCTACCTAGCTGTATCCTAAGATAGGTTAGCCAGGCTGCTGCCAGTATGCTCCTTGCCTTCATCACTATGTATAGTTATAGGGGTTAAACTTCTCCAAATACCATGTACTTCTGCCAGGAGTAGAATATTGTTGGTGGAGGAATACATCAATAAAAGTACTCTGGGTATCCTGCACTAGCATGATAGAAAGATGGTTGTCTCTGAGTCAGTGATCAGAGAGTAGAGGGTGTACTAAGTGTTTCCCATATTTTCAGGTGTTTTCTGTTTCATAAGTTGAGTCTTGGACTGTAATAAAGAGATGATTGCGTATATTGTTTTCACTCAAGCTTCATCTGCTTATAGTTAGTAGAGACTCTCTCTTAGACTCTAGGAATAGATTCTCTGTTGGACTAAGCTTTGATAGTGAGTTTTCATCATCTTGTAGTATTTGAAAAAACATATTTATATCATCTTGGTAATGTTTAATAAACAAATAAACATAAAGTGTGTTTATAATCATTTGCTTATTCCCTCTGCTTTTTCTTTTTCCCCCATAGCTCTATGCATTATGTCAGTTTTTCTATAACAGTAGTTCTCAATATTGACTGCACTTGAGAGTTCTAAAAATATACTGATGCCCAAGCCCCAGACCATTCAGAATTTCTGTGCCAGAGGCCCAAGCATGGGTATTTTTTAAAAAGTACTACAGGTAATTCTACCATGCAGCCAAAGTTGAGATCTACTCTTCTGGAAACTTTGCTATTCAGAGTATGGTCCATGAGCCACCAATATTGGCATCACGTTTGAGCCTGTTTGAAATGCATAATCTCAGGCCCCACCCCAGATCTCTTGAATCAGAATCTGTATATTAACAATACCCTTAAGTAACAAATGCATACTAAAAATTTGACAAGTGATACTCTAGAACATTGCTTGTCAAATCTTTTTGTACATTAGAATCAACATAAAAAACATTGATGCTGGGCCCCGCCCGCAAAGACTTATTTAATCAATCTTGGGTGTTTCCCTAGGCACTGGTATTTTTAAAAAGTACCTGAAGGGATTTAATATCTACCTGGGATCAAGAATCATTGACCTTAAGAAGCTTCTGCCTCTCTATTTGGCGAAACTTGGAAATAAGTCAGGTGGCTCAGATTCTCCCTCTGATGTGTCAGCTGCTATATTTGGATGCCACCTACCTCCTTCCTCCCCCAACCATCTGAGTATCTTTATTGACATTTAGACCTAAGATCTGTTTTATCAGGGACAAATGTTTGGCACCCTCCTGCTTTCTAAGTGGTGGAACTTCCTGGATTTCACCTTTTTCAGTTTCTCTAGGACTAATTATTTGCCTTTATCCCTATTCCACAGTCAGTTCAGTTGCCTTGATAGTCAAGTACTCAGTCACATGCTGAGAGTTAAACCATGTCCTAAACACCATCCCACTTAATTTGGGCTTTGATATTCTGCATGGTGAGACTATATGAAATTTATATGCTGAAGGCTTCAAGGGAAATTTCTGTCCACTTAAGAAATATTTATTTTACTCGGAAGGTTTCAAAAAAATATTTTGAAGTCATTCTTACAGGTGTTTCAAAATTCTTCAGATTCAACTTCCGAAGAGGTATTGGGTAGAGGAGAATTCAAAGACACCAAAGGCAATCACAGCAGCAATAAAATTAAATAAATGGAACCCAATTAAATTAAAAAGCTTCTGCACAGCCAAGAAAACAGTCAGCAGAGCAAATAGACAACCTGCAGAATGGGAGAAAATATTCGCATGCTATACATCTGATAAAGGGCTAATTACCAGAATCAACAAAGAACTCAAGCAAATCAAGAAAAAAAAATATCAAACAACCCCATTAAAAAGTGGGTAAGAGACATGAACAGATGCTTTTCAAAAGAAGACAGACTAATGGCCAATAAACATATGAAAAAATGCTCAACGTCACTAACCATCAGAGAAGTACAAATCAAAACCACAGTGAGATATCACCTAACTCCAGTGAGAATGGCTTTTATCAAAAAGTCCCAAAACAATAGATGCTGGTGTGGATGCGGAGAGAAAGGAACACTTATATGCTGTAGGTGGGACTGCAAACTGGTGCAACCTCTGTTGAAAATAGCATGGAGATTCCTCAAAGAACTAAAAGTAGATGTACCATTTGATCCAGCAATCCTGCTATTGTGTATTTACCCAAAGGAAAAAAAGACATTTATCAAAAGACACTTGCACTCAAATGCTTATTGCAGCATAATTCACAATTGCAAAGATGTGGAATCAACCCAAGTGCTCATCAATTCATGAGTGCATTAACAAAATTTGGTTTATGTATGCCGTGGAGTACTACTCAGCCATAAAAATGAATTAATACCTTTTGCAACAATCTAGATGGAACTGGAGACCATCCTCCTAAGTGAAATATCAAAAGAATGGAAAAACAAACACCACATATACTCACTATTAAATTGTAACTAACTTATCAGCCCTCATGTGCACAAATGGAAGCAAAAGTCAACGGAAATCATACAGTTGGGAGGAGGGAGAAGAGAATGGGTGAAATCATACCTAACGAGTATAATGTACACTATCTGGGTGATAGGCACACTTATAACTGTGACTCAAGCAGTATAAAAGCAATCCATGTAACCAAAACATTTGTACCCCTGTAATATTCCAAAATAAAAAAAAAAAGAGAGAACACCAGGTCCATCTACTGGGAAGCTGGAGATTTTATGTTGTAAATTGCAGCATGGGTCTGTGAAGTCATAGAATAATTCGGGCCCAAATTCTGAAGCAAGCATCAATATAACAAAACAATTTTGGGGGAAATGTTTGAATTTTGGCACTCCTAAAAAGTTTTGTCTCTCCAGTATATGAGCAACGTCAGCAGAATCCTACTTTGTAATAAGACCCAATCATGAGAATGCAGGGTTGTTAACCTGATTTTATTAGTGCTGCATTCAGGTAAAAGAATGGGACTTTAATATAGTCAAAAGAGACTATGCTTATGTTACAGACAGACAATGAATGGTCCTAGCCCACCAGACCTGACAGTTAAGATGTGATTCCTAGGTGAGCCCAAAGATATACTCAGCTTTTTGGCTGTGTGGTCGCGGTGGTGCTGATGTTTTGATTATGCAAAAAACTTTTGATACCACAAATAAGTTCAACCTACTTTTGCTGCTGTACTTAATAAATATAATAATTTGCTTATATGAATGTGATAATCATTAATTAATTTTCCTCCTTATTGCAATCAATTCCCTAATAATAGAAAATGGCTAAATTTTGCATCATGCTAATTTTAATGATATATTTTATTCACCTGGTATAATTTGAAATTTTATTTTCAACTGGGAACATGGATGAGCTGTTTTAAAATAATTTGAAGCATAAGCTTGAAGTCAGTGAAAATATAAAAGATAATGAGGGAAATTTGGAACATTTCAACATTGATTATTTTTTTCTTCAGCCTCCTAGCAAAAATTGTAATAGGAAAGATTATAGGATTATGGCAATTACAATTTGCCAATCTATAAGAGGTAGAAATAAATCTAAAAAAACATAGACTCTTTTAAACACTTGCTTAAAATATGATATAAAAAGGTACCGAATAAATTGGCACAATCCTGAAATTAGAGTAGGATTTTGCCAGTCTTGGATAGTAAATTGTGCACACACTTCAGGAGAAATAAAGCAAATATAGAAAACCTGACTTCAAAGAGCTATTTTTGATAGGCAATGGCTTTCTGTTCCTATTTTAACTCCCAATTGGGTGATATATAAGAATATCAAGGTGTTTTTTTAAAAAATTATTTTATTGTAAAATATAAGACAAGTATTCACAGGTGTTAAAGCACAGAGACACAAATGTACAACTCAGTGAATTATCCCACAGAAACATCTGCGTAACTACTACCTTGGCAAGCACTCCAGAGTCTCGTTAATACTCACACCCAGTCACTACTTTCTCCTTCTCAGAATCTCTGGCCACCTTCTTACACTGCGTGTTTTGCGTGTGTTTGAACTTTATGTAAATGAAACCATACAGAAGATATTTGTTGCTCAGTATTCTGCTTGTGGAATTCATCAATGTTTTTGGATGTAGCTTTAGTTTACTCGTATTCATTATTGTATAGTATATTAATGTGCTTCTATATACCATGCATTCTATTATTGGTGGGCTTTTGGATCATATACAATTATGAGCTACTATGAATAATGTTGCTGTGAACATGTTTGTATGTCTTTTAGGGTACATATGCATTTCTCATACCTAGGAATGAAATTATCTATTGCCGAGTCATAGGGTTTGCATATTTTCAACTCTAGTAGATAATGCCAAGTCATTTTCCAAAATTGGGATATGTATTTACGCTCTCACAAGCAAAGCATTAGAACTAACGTTTTTTTACATCCTTACTAACACTTGATAATTTCATTTTTTAAACATTAGCCATTCTGTTAAGGTGTGTAATGATATCTTGTTGTTGTTTTAATTTATATATCTTTTTTTCTTTTTAGACAGAGTCTCACTCTGTCACTCTGGGTAGGGTGCAGTGGCATCATCTTAGTTCATTGCAACCTCAAACTCCTGGGCTCAAGCAATCCTCTTGCCTCAGCCTCCCAAGCAGCTGGGACTACAGGCAAGTGCTACCAGGCCTGGCTAATTTTTCTATTTTTTGTAGAGACAGGGTCTCACTCTTGCTCAGGCTGGACTCAAACTCCTTAGTTCAAGTGATCCTCCTGCCTCAGCCTCCTAGAGCTCTAAGATTATAGGTGTGAGCCACTGTGCATGGCCTTTAATTTATATTTCTTGATCACCAATGAAGTTGGACAACTTTGCATGTATTTTTTGGCCATTTGCATATCCTCTTCTATGACGTGCCTATCAAAGTCGTATGCTTTTTTTTTTAGCCTGCTCTGTTGCCCAGGCTAGAGTGCTGTAGTATTGTCATAGCTCTGCAACCTCAAACTCTCAGGCCCAAGCAATCCTCCTGCCTCAGCCTCCCAAGTAGCTGGGACTACAGGTGCATGCCACCACACCTGGCTAACTTTTTTATTTTTTGTAGAGACAGGGTCTCCTTATATTGTCCAGGCTGGTCTGGAACTCCTGGCCTCAAGTGATCCTTCTGCCTCAGCCTCCCAATATGCTGGGATTATAGACATGAGCCACCATGCCTGGCCAAAGTTCTTTATATAATATGGATATAAGTCCTTTGTTACTTTTACATGTTTTAAACATCTTTTCATAATTGTGGCTTATGTTTTCACTCTCTTAATGGTGTCTTTTGATGTGTCTGCATATTCTGGAAGGGGTTGCTAAGGAACCCCTATTCTCTAGGAAAATTTCTTCATATTGTTATTTATTTCCATTACATGCTTTAGTAAACTCATATCTTGATCTACCATATTCTTGCTGCAGTTTGTATTTCAATGCTCTATGATTTCAGTGACTATCAAAAAAGTAAAATACCTATCAATATAAGAGAAATATTTATATTTAACTTAGAAATTCTTTCTAATTTTGATAGTTCTGTAATTTACATGAAATATGTAATGCTATTTTAAAGTGTCTACTTTTAATAGACATGAAAAAATAGATATTGAATTATACATTTTAAACATTTACTGTACTGAAACATATCTGAGTCCCTCTTTAAGATATTAAAAATATGTTACCAGGATGATCATGAAAAGTCTTTTGTGAACATAACCTAATACCTATAAAATCATTTCTATTTTAAAGAGTGAACAGCCAGAGACAGGGAGCCATATGTTATATTATATCTAAGTAAAATACTTTTTGTCACTGAATAGATTACCCTACTTTAATAAATTATCATTTTCTATATACCATTGCTATTATCATTGTGTTTTAGAGATGTCTTTTGAGTGCCTGATATTATATCTCACACTTCCAAATCCTCTTTATTCATAACTGTAAGGGTGTTATTTCCTCATGTTTATTTTATGACTAGTATTTTAAAGGTGTGTAGTAGCAAGTAATCCTCATGCTTTATAAGGGAAACATTTATAAGCCTTAAAGTTAACACTCATGCACATAGCAATTGGGTATTTAGGGTTTGATGCATGGTATTACAGATACCTGGATTATTGACACAGAGTAAACTGAAATAAGTCATTAGAAACATAGATGAGAGAAAATGTCTCAGAGACGTTATGACCATAATATCAATGTTGAGGCATGACTACTCTGGGATGTGGCCTCTGACAAGTGATTGGGTAGTCAGAACAGGCTGTCGCATAACACAAAATGGCAATGTCTGCCCACACTGGGTAAGTCTAGGGGAAAAATTTAATTGATTTCCTAGTGTAACTCTAAAATCACAAATTATTCTTTTTTTATGGCTATTCATAGTACTGATTTTTTTCTAAATGAGCCAGCCACAGAGATAACAGGCTAATTAGAATACACAGCTGTTAAACAACATAGGTTTGAACTGTGTAGGTCCACTTACATATGAATTTTTTTCAAAAAATATGTGTTGGAAAATTTTTGGAGATTTGAGGCAATTTGAAAAAAGAGATGAACCATATAACCTAGAAATATTGAAAAAATTAAGTAAAAGTTATATATGTCATGATACATAAAATATAGGTAGATACTAGTCTATTTTATCATTTGCTACCATAACATATATACAAATCTGTTATAAAAGTTAAAATTTATCAAAAGTTACATGCATGAACACTAATAGAGTAGAACATACATGGTGCCATTCATAGTTCAGAGAAATATAAAAAATTTAGATGCGGTTCTAAAAATCATAACTGCATAAAATTAACTGTTGTACACACTGTACTGCTGTAATAATTTTGTAGTCACCTCCTGTTGCTCTTGTAGTAAGCTCAAGTGTTGGGAGCTTAAAATGCCCTGTGATGCTAATCATCTCTACGTGAGCAGTCCATCTCTTCAGTAAACTACATATTGCAGTAAAAAGTGATCTCTGATGGTTCTTGTGTATTTTTCATGGTGTTTAGTACAATACTGTAAACCTTGAATAAAACCATGGGACCCATATGAAGTGCTACTCATGATGCTGGAAGTGCTCCCAAGAAGCAGAGAAAAGTCATGACATGACAAAAAAAAAGTTGAATTGCTTGATATGTACCGTAGATTGAGGTCTGCTGCTATGGTAGCCTGTCATTTTGAACAGATGATGTAAATTGATGACATAAATCTCTGGTATCAATAAGTACAGTACAGTACTATAAATGTATTTTATTTTCCTCATGATTTTCTTTGAGGAGAAAGAATGTCTGCCTGAGGAGGTTTTTAATGCAGATGAAAGTGTCCTATTCTGGAAAAAAACAAAGCCCACAAAGGACATTTATTATTAAGGAAGAGAAGCGAGCATCAGGATTTAAGGCAGGAATGGGTAAGCTAACTCTACTGTTTTGTGCAAATGCAGTCAGGTTTATGATCAGGACTGATCTTACCTATGAAGCTACTAACTCTGAGCCTTGAAAGAAAAAGATAAACATCAGCTTGCCAGTCTTTTTGTTGTACAAGAAGAAGGGCTGGATAATGAGAACCCTTTTTATGGACTGATTCGATTGATGCTTTGTCTCTAAAGTCAAGAAGTACCTTGCCAGTAAGGGACTGTCTTTTAAAGTTCTTTTAATTTTGGACAATGCCCCTGGCCATTCAGAACCCCATGAGTTCAGCACCGAAGGCATCAAAGTGGTCTACCTGCCCCCAAATACAACCTCTCTAAAGCAGCCTCTACAGCAGGGGGCAGGGAGGGCTGATAAGGATCTTTAAGGCTCAGTACACACAGTACTCTGTGGAAAGGGCTGTCTGTGCTGTGGAAGAGAACCCGATGGAGAGAACATCATGAAAGTCTGGAATGATTACACCACTGAAGAAGCCACTGTTGTTATAAAAGAAGTCATGAAAGCCATCAAGCTTGAAACGATAAATTCTTGCTCGAGAAAACTGTGTCCAGATGTTGTTCATGACCTCGCAGGATTTGCAACAGAGCCAATCAAGGAAATCATGAAAGACATTGCAGATATGGAAAAAAAAAAAAAAAAAAAAAAGTTGGGGGTGAAGTATTTCAAGATATGGATCTTGGAGAAATTGAAGAGCTATTAGACACCAATACCAGAGGAATTAACAGAAGATGACTTGATGGGGATGAATGCTTCTAAACCAGCGCCAGAAGATGAAGAATGTTAGGCAGGGATCAAATCTGCAGGTGTTGGGTTTAGGCCAGAAGGGTAGTTCCTAGAGGCAGAGAAGCTGGGGCCTAAAGAGGGGAAGGGACTGCAGGAAAATACAGAACACCTGATAATCATTTGGTACACCTCCTGTAAGCCCTCCTCTAGACCAGGCCAATAAAAGGAAACCACCTGGGGGTCCTCAACATCTTTCTCCATTCATGGAGACTGACCTGTTCTTCTCTCTGGAACCTATTTTCACGGTGGGTAGCTTCCTTCTTTACTTTCACTTTGTATAATTTCTTTCTTTTCTGTAATGAACTGTTTGTGTGGGATCACTTTGTATTTGTGATCACTTTGTTATCAGCTCAACTCGGTACCAGTACTCGTTCTTGACACTGGGAACTGTGAGGACCGGGGAACATTGAGATAGACCTGACAGGAAGAAGATGTAGAAAAAGCAGTGCCAGAAAAAAATTGCCATTAGACAACCTGGCAGAGGGTTCCAATATTCAAGACTGCTTTTGACTTCTTTTATGGCATGGACCCTTCTATGATACAGGCACTGAAACTAAAACAAACAGTGGAAGAAGGATTGGTACCGTTCGGAAACATTTTTAGAGAAATGAAAAACCAAAAAGTCAGAAATTACAATGTATTTCCTTAAAGTTAAACCATTAATAAGTGTGCCTGCCTCTCCTTCCTCCCCTTCCACCTCTGCCACCCCTGAGACAGCAAGACCAACCCCTCCTCTTCCTCTTCCTCCTCAGCCTATTCAATGTGAAGATGATGAGGATGAATACCTTTATGATGATCCACTTTCACTTAATGAGTAATAAATATATTTTCTCCTCCTAAAGTTTTCTTCTTAACATTTTCTTTTCTCTAGTTTACTTTATTGTAAGAATACAGTATGTAATACCTATAACATACTATGCAAAGTATGTGTTAATTGACTGTTTATGTTGTTGATAAGGCATCCGGTCAACAGTAGGCTATTAATAGTTAAGTTTTGGGGGACTCAAAAGTTATACAGAGATTTTTGACTGTGCTGGGGGTCAGTGCTCCCAACACTGCATTGTTCAAGGGTCAACTGTAGTTGCTTTTCTCTTTTTCCTACCTTGAAATCTTCTCCTTTCTCTAGATGCTCCATCATCTTCCCAACTCTAGTTTCTGCTCCCTCCGTATTTGGAGCATAGGAAATAAGAAGAACTAAGGACGGTAAAGCAGAAAAGTTCTTACTTCAGGGCTTCTATGAAAGCTGACATCACCCTCTCTAGGCTTAGCAAGATTTGAGTTAACTCATTCTCTCCTGGAGGGTTTCTCACCTGCCCTCTCTTTTGCCTTAGTACTCATTCCTGTTTATCCCCTAGGCATTCGGTTATAGTGATAGATTCTCTCTGCTGAAGTCTTCTCAGTG
>RJWJ010012786.1:0-41244 GCA_004363605.1 Indri indri
GGATAAAGCAATAATGGAAATGTGTGAAATCGTTCCATGGCTCTGGAACCAGGTACAGCTTGGATTGTAAGATATGAGACTTCCTGAGCCTCCTTGCCATCCACAGGGAAGGCAATTGCCTGTGGGCTGGGGAAAGCTTGAGATGCACAGCTCAAGGGAGGCAGGCAAGCTAGTGTCTGCGGGATCCTGGGGGACTCAGGACATAATTTCTCCTTTATGCTCTGTCTTTGGCTCAAGGCAATAATACTGCTGTTCATCAAGGAACTGTGTTCCAACAGCTTCCTTGGTTCTGAGGAACTTTATTACTTGCCACAGAATGAATGTAAGAAGCCCAGAGAGTGTTCCCACATATTCAAGATGTTGCCTCTACAGCCCCTTCGGAAACTAAAGAAGGAGAAAATGATAAGGGAATATGGATGAAGGGGAAGGGAGAGACATGCCCGAAGGCAAAACAGGCAACAAGGAAGGGAAAAGCCCGGAAGGAAGAAGAGAGAGTAGAAAGAGAACGTGGAAGAGGAGGTAGAGGAAGAACAGAAACCGAGAGGGAGAATGCTGATGTCTCTGTCTTTTCAAGGGAAGTACGCTCACCTAGAATCGTGTGCATGAAAGCGCATAATGGTAATACTATGGAAAAATGCTATGTATGTGTGCACCTATGTGCACGCGACGCTAAACCTGAGCTGCCACGTAAGTGTGTGTGCAGCATTTGGTCAGTTCTTCTAGCCCTCAACTTCTTTCAGAATGGGGAGCGGGTGCCTGGCCTCAGGGCGGCAGGGGCATCCATGGCACAATGGAGTGGGTTCTGTGTTCTCTGAGACCGTGAGCAGGTCTGCCAGACCTGTGGGGCTTTGCCACATATCCAGGCTGAGAAAATGTCTTTCTCCATACTTTCCCCAAGTCTTCTGCTATTTTACTGTCCAGTCTCCAAAATTCTAAGGATGTCTATAACGTATTTCCAACTGTGTTGTAAAGATTTCCAGTCCTTGAGGCGTCTTAGTAGCCAACCATTTGACAGAGCTGTTTCATTTACCTAGTCCCTGCCTCTTCCTGGAAGGATGCTGTTTCTCACAGCCAGAACACAGAAAATGGTAGTATCTGCTTCAAAAACATGAAAATTAATGGGGGCTATATCTGAATAGACTTATCTTTTTGATAGGAATGTACTCTTCTAGAAAATATAAAACATTTACAGCAAGCAGCTTTTATACATATCCCCAGGGTATAAATGTTTCTTTTATTCATAGGCATACCTATTTTTTGCCTACTTGGGATGCAAAGCAGCAGAAGAGACTATACACATGAGGCTGCCATTTTTAGAAAATGGATCATAAAAATTGTTGAGCATGAAACAAAGTAAGGGGTGAAGAGTCCTGTAATAGAATAATTATTTCCTGTATAAATTGAGGGATTCTTTTAAAAATCAAGCTGCTCGTATACAATGATTATTGACTTATTTGACACAGATAAAGGAAAGAATGAAATTTAAAGTTAAAATTTAGGCACTCTGTTGGATGAAGATCAATTGCAGCAGGGTAAGGGAGGGGAAAAGTTTACTGATTGCCAGAATTTCAAATCACATACGTTCTCCCCTTCCAACCTCCGCAGCTGAATTGAGACACTTTGGGGAATATATTACAAATTAACAGAGCAAGTTCATGAGAACTTGCCGGGGGGCTGAAGATTGTCCTTGGAAAGCACTTACTCTGAAGAAAAAGATACCTGGGCCAAGATATTGAATAGAGGCCTATTGACCTGAAAGCTTTGTAAATAATTGGAACAAAATAGCACAATTTAGCTTTAGAGATGCCTCTTACATAGTGGGGGTGGAAGAGGGACAGGCATATACTCCTGAGTACCTTGACCTCAGAGCTGATGGATCCTATGAGCACTTGAGTTTCTGAGGATGATGCTTCCTTGAACAATGGGGATGTCACTTGGCAAGTTTGATTCCTGGGTGGAAAATGGAAAGATAATACTGTGGCTTGTTAGAGACTATGGTGCCCCACAGGAGTATTCTTGTTTGTGAGGCACCTCTGCAGGTCCCACAAATATTCAACAGGGAATTTTGTAGGGCATCAAAGGTTTTGAATCTTCTGTCAGAGCTCAGAGCCCAGATCCAGTGAAATGTGTTACTTTTTTTTTTTTTTTTTAACCGTGATTCTATCCTTTTATGAAGCCCGGGAATACTGAGTTTAAACAGAAATCTCTATTTTGGGGTAAGATTAGCTGGAAATTTTGGCCTGATTTAATCTTTGGAAGTTTGCCCCAGTGATATGGCCTCGCAGGCATTTTGGATGATCTTCTTGGTGGGACGAGACTCCTGGTTTTAACCTCAGAAACTATCAGCGTGACTCAGCACTTTAAGGACCCAGGAGTTAGTGTTATGTTTTTGCCAATAGAGATTGGGATATGCAACTTTGGGCAAACATTTAAACAAGCAGGAACTATGGCAATATTCTAGGACCTTTTCTGGAATGTGTCTGCAGGGTGTTCCTGCATGAGCTGGTTGCCACACCATCAACACTGATGTGGCATCATGGTAATCTGGCGTCCTTTGTGAAACCCCTTGTTAGTAGATCTCCACCATGTTTACGCATAGTAATGTCCTACTTGACCAGAGGTCAGACTCCCAGCAGCCTCTGTTCCTTGGAATGCAAACTCATAAATAAGCAAAGAAATCCCTTGAGTACCTCAAATAGCTTACATGTCCCCAGACTAAAGCTATGGACTTTCCTTCTTACAAGCTTATATGTTCTCACTTAGAGATTGTTTGTGTTTTACTTAACTGAGGTCATAGTAGTTGTAGGTTTTTGGTTTCCCAGCTCAAAGTTGGTTAAAAGTAACACATTAGAAAGTCAGAGGAAATGTTAGAGGCAAGCAAACTGGCAGAGTGAAGTGACAGTTGTTAGATAAGGGAGGAAGAAGCAGAAAATTAAGAAACAGACTCGGAACTGTGTGTGTTTTACAAAATAATGAAGTGGCAGTGATTCATAATGATGTCTCAGTTATCAAAAAGGCCAAATTATGTTCGGCAGTTGCTATTTTAGAAAGGTGGGAAGAATTTAATACAGTTTTCAAAAATTTACATAAAATGATATAAACAATAGGTTTGAGCATCCAACGGAGTAAGTTGGAACTATCTAGATGAAATGCATAGCCTGCCTTTTTCCCAAAGATGATTATTATATTTGAATTCTCAGAGCACTTTATTTGTACCTTTCTAATGGTGCTTGTTGTTCTCATCATTGTATTATAGTCATTTGAGTTCATGCTAAATGCCATTTAACTCACTCAGAGGCATTGGGAAAGCTGGATTTCTATCATGCCATGATGTATGTGACTTTGATGAGTCAGTCTCTCTGTGCTTTGCCTTTTTTTATTTGCAAGACATGGGATTTGGAACAAATGAACTGGAGGTTTTTTCAGTTTGTAAATTGTATTCCTTTATGTACTAAGTGATAAAAATTTTCTAGTGAATATGCAGAGGTATATGTGGATCCCAGTTTTAAACATTAAAGATATCTGTAGTCACAGCCAAACCAATTACATGGCTTTGTGGGCTTATTGCCTGATATATGCCCATATCTTGCAATGAAAATAAAGGCTTTTTTTTTTTTTTTTTTGCGAAGTTATGTTAGGCATCTGTTGTTCTTACTTGCTCAGCAACCACTTTCTCTTGTGATAATACTTTGGAACAAACACCTTCGCATTATCTCAGTCTGTGTGGTTCTAGCAAAATGACCTCAGCTGTTGTCACTGGAGTGGTCAAGTGACCCAGGTCTGAAAAATCAGCATGTGCCACCTCTTAGAGCAGAGTGATTGGTTCAGGGATGGATACATGACCCAAGCTGATTCAATAAAATCCAATCCTAGGACTTCTTCTGGAAATATTCAGATATTCCTGAAATGTATAGAAGTTGCACCTTACTAATGTTTTATATTTTCTAGAGGAGTATATTATTTCTATAAAATATGTGATTTTTATCAGAACAATTAATTAATGTATTAATCCCATGAATTAATATATAAATCAACATATGTCAATAATTATAAACATATATTCCGTTCATTAGCTAAGTAAATTATTTAGTAACACAAATTAATGAGTTCCAAAATTTGGTTGATTTTTAGATATTATGGTGTGATTTTTTTGCTGCATACATCTGTCTCTTGCTAAATAATATCCCGTCTAGGCTACAATTTGAAATAGAAAATGACATTAAATTCTTCCAATGACTTCCCCATTAAATTGAAACTCATTAGGCAGGAAGGTAATATGTGGATCTCAATGATTTCCATACGACTAATGTCTTATCCCTTCTACCCCCCAGCAATGCTATCACCAGTGCCACCTGCCCTGATGTCTGCCTGTCACCCCAGCCACTGCTGGGCAGCTGTGGAGCTGCAGAAGGGTATTGCATTATTCTTCCTCCCTGAGGATACCTCAGTCTACTGGTCCTACTTCTAAGCCCAATTAACCCTTCCTGTGGCTGTCACTCGATAGCAGTAATGACATTAAGAATTGTAAAGTCAATAACTTAGGCTATTTACCAATTGGTATAGAACTACTGAAATTTATTGCAAACACCCTTGACAAGGCCTACCCCATGGAGGTTGTCCACTTCTTATCCTGGACTGGCCTATTGCTGTTTTTCCCTTTTTTTGGGCCTGTGAGAGATGCTTACTATCTTACAATTGGATTGCTTACCTTTAATGTAGTCATACATTGTATACAGCAAGGGTTTATAATCAGAATGTTTATGTCTGTTCAAGCATTAGTGGACCCTCTGTGTATAGTGAAAGGAGCACTGGGTTTTGTGGGTTCTCTCCCTTGTTCTGTTCACTAGTCATGACAATAATAACTCCTGAAATGTCCCATAGTCTTCTCTAAGGGACTGCCATGCCCAAACCTCTGTGCAACAACAGTTATGGGTGGCCATAGTTGGGACTTCATGAGAAACATCCTCATCTTGGCCACAGTTTCTGGATGAGCACTGAACAACTTGCCCGAGGACGTATGTGGACAAGGACCTATGGCGTTGATGTTATTTGGTATGAAGAGATGAGCTGGGCAAGCCAGATTCCTTTTCTTGGTAAATTAAATTTTAAAATATAAGACAAAGGAATCAGTGATAACTACTGAAAGTGTACAGAGATTACCAGGCTCCCAAGAAGCCTAATTTATGTGCAGGCACAAATTGTAAGTTAGCAAAGGCTAAAAGGCCATCAGACATACAGAGGAGAATGTGAAAATTATTCAGTTAGTATTTGGCAAAGAGAAGCAGACATCAGAGAATAATTTATTAGTATTACCATTGGAATACTAGAGAACAGTTCCAGGAACCCCTGCTGCTGAAGTTCTTGACTCCCCCTGGTCCCAGACCCTGTCTAGTGCTGTGTCTCTGATGCCCAAATATGTAACAGTCTTTTCTATTATGACACATGTTCAGCTGATTACTCTGTTTCTTGAGCTTGTTCAAGTGAGGGGGTGTTCGTTACAGCACAAGGAAACTGAATAAAACACAAACTGGTCGCTAACCAGATGTGTAATCTCTCTCAGCCTCAGATGTTCATCTCTAAAATAAAGATGTATATTATCTCCTTTGGGGTTGGTCTCCAAAGCTCATCTAGCTCCATATTTTATAAACTGACTGATGACTCTGTATATGGTTATCCTCATTTGAGCATTTTGAGAATTCATTATTATTCATTATGCTTACATGCCCAGTTACATTGTGTATTGCCAAAATAAACTAATTTTACCTGCAGTAAGGGAAATTTGAGGTAACCAAATTTAAAATTAAGTGTGATTTGTCATCCTTTGTGCCAGTCAATACTATTGCAGTTTGATATTAATCACTGTTCTCATTAGTATTATAAATAGAATAATAAAATTAAATAAAATAAATAAAGTCTATGTTGCTCACACTGATGAATTTTTTCCTAAGGCATCAATGTTTGAGAAAACAATAATAGTTAACATGGATTGCTTACTAGTTCTTGATACTTATTGGATACTTTATATAAATTGTCTCTTCTGACCTTCATAAAGAAAGTTTTTGATGGATGTTATTTTCATCCTTTTATTGATACGAAACAGAAGCTCAGAAGATCTAGGAAGCTCCTAGGGATAGATATATATCTATCTCAAAAGCTCCCTTTTGATCTTAGTCTTTCCGTGGCGTTTTGCTCTGAGAATCATTAATTTATTCAGATTATACTATTAGACACCTACCATGTGCCAGGCATTGGGGTTACAGTGTCACGGACAGAGCGACTCTGAGCTGAGTCCTCCCATGTTGTCATTTAAATTTTAACTGTTATCTGACATTTTCCTCCTGGCTACTTGTTTCTTCCTTCTCATTTCCCTCTTTATAACCCATCAACAACACCACCTTTTTAATAGTATCCTGAGAGTCCACTTCCTGCTCAAAATGTCCTAGTAAAACAAGTTATATATGACATAAAGCAAAGAAAGAAAAACATCAAAGAGGCAGTGAAAATTTAGCATTGCATTCACCAGGCTTCCTGGGAACAGCTGAGTGTGAATATAGTCCACAGTTTAAGGTTTAAGGAGATTTAAGGAGAAAAATATGTTTAAGGAGGAAAATAATTCGCAATGTTAAGCATCATATGGACACATGGACATTTTATGCCACGATCAACCCAAAACTTATCAATAAGATTTTTTAAGCAAAATCTTAACAAAATAAAATGCAGTTACAGAAATGTACTCAAAGTGGCTTGATGATAGATTTAACAATTTGAAAGTGCTAGAATCGTTTAGGGAATTAACCCCAGCTCAGTTTACTCTAAATCACATGGATTTATCCTCTTTCTTTCAAATGTGGCAGTGGAAGAAACTTATTACTTGTTTAGATTTTGGCCAAACATACAAATAGCAAGGAGAAATCAACTCAAAAAGTGAAAACAAGAAACCAGTTCTCAGCAGGCTAAGCTTTATTTCTGACGTTTATAAATACATAAAATAAAAACAAATAAAAGCAAGTCAAAAAAAATCTCAAGTGCCAAAAATAAAACAAAATGAAACACAAAGTAAAGTATTTTTTCCTTCTATCCTAAATGTTTCTGTGGGGAAAATCAGCTTGAAGGAATTCAAGTTCTGTTTTGATTCTTCTAGCATTTACATTGCCTGCCCTGGGAACTCATGCCTTGCCTGACTTAACACCAGAATCCTGAAAACAGAGTGAGTATTTGGTGTCTACACCCCTGCTTGAAGAATATCGTAAGTACTAAATCCCAGACTCACACCAAATGCTCTGAATGGGATTGCAGATAAAGGACAATTATGTATGAACTTGTTTCTTATTTGTAGTGGGCATAATTTAATTTTATCTCATGTGTTCTTATGTATCAGGAATGAAAAAATGAATTAGCACAACTTCAAAGCATTTTCAAATTGCTTTGTTGTCAGCAATTCCCATATTCTGTCATTTTTTTCATATTCCTTTTTCATTAGTAGAGACATTTTATATAATAGAGTTGCAAAAACACCTCATTTTCATATAGCATTGGTTTAATACCTTATCTGAATGCTCAACTGTTGTTAAGTATTTTATTTCTTATGCATATTTTCCTTCATGGTTGCTTCCTTAAGTAAAAAAGGAATGTATTGAAATGATCCAGGTTAATCTAAGAGGTTTTTAATACAGGAATTTTCCTACCTGTGTAGAGTTTATCACATGCATTCCCCCCAGCAATTTAATACAGTAAATTGTTTTGGGGATAATCAATGAAGGCTGAGGTCTATTATGTAAGTGTATTATTTCATTTGCCAATATCTTACTATATTTCAGATTTGATTTATTTTCCACTGTTGACCTGTTCTAACCATTCTAAGTTAACATTTAAAATGTGACTAGTATTCTTTTTTTAAAATCATGATCTTGAGAGTATAGACCCTAGATTGTTTCAAAACACTTATCGAAGAGCTACTAGAAAAAAACCCATCATTTAAAAGTTGTAAGTGTTTTTTAAATGAACTTTTTTGCTGATGTATAATATCTGCATATGGAAAAATGTATATATAAGTATGTCTCAATCACAAAGTCAACACACCAACGTAAACACCGTCCAATTCAAGCACCGTCAACACTCGACAAGCTCTCATGTCTCCACTTAATAAACCCTTCCTCCTGTAATACCATTCTGGATTCTAACACCAAAATAAAGTAATGTTGGACCACGGTGCTCCAATGTCTCAATGGGGAATGGGAGGCAAAGGACAAGACCATGAACAGGACCATGATTGGGAAGATGTTCCTTTAAGGGAGTCAGTATTACCTTTTTATTAGTCCTATAGTATGGAATAAGCACTTGGAAGATAAATCTAAGGCAAATAAGAGAAATTCTTCCTTCTCTAAAGCTTTGGGTATGTTTGGCCTGGTAAGGCAAATATTTGTGGCATTTTTTTTTTTCTGTTGAGAATTCATTTTCTTTTTAAACAGAACCCTACAGTTTCCTGTTTAAAAAAGTCTTCCTCTGGGGAAGACTCATCTCTTCCCCACAATCTGGAGTATTAAAAATTATCTGGAGTTAATAAAGTGATCTTTCTATCTTTTATACAGGGAAGGGATCTTGACCAAGCTCAACCAATCAGGCCCTCCTTCCCAGAACACAAAAACTGAAAATGGTGGGTGTTCATTAATTTCCAGAAGTGATATTGTCCTCAGACTATTCTTGCTTCAGGCCAGTTCCTGTCCTTTCTGATTTCTGGCATCACTGGTTTCCGGCTTGTTCCCAAGCCCAGTTTCTTAGCCCTTTCATCAGTTCTCTTAACTCCTGATTATTTCTTCTCAAAATAGATATCTTTATTACTGTAATTGATTTCTTCTTTCCCCCAAGCTTTCATTCCTGCTGAGCACAGAGAAATTTAACTCAGAAAGTGTGAACTCTTATTGTTTAAAACAGTTTGGGGATAACTCTGCATTTTAAGGGTAAATATGCAAGTTAATTTTAAGCTGACCTCTTTTTCAAGGCTGTTTCTTACATCTTAGGATATTGATTCTCTGCTCTTCCTTTCTAAATCAGCAAATGGATGCAGGGGTCAGTTTATATCTTCAGGTGGGAGCAGATGTAGAAGCCTTAGGTCCCTACATATTTCGGGTTGTTATCCCATTGGTATGCTGTGATGCTGGTATTCTCTCACTCACATATCGATTTTGTTCAGTGGAAGTTTAGTCCTTATCTGGCCTCAGTTTGCAAATTTGTAAAACCTTGCCATTGTGTTTTAACCCCAGGCCTCTTTTAGTCTATAGTGTACTCAGAACTTCCAGGACCTTCCCCCACCTCCCTAAGGTCCATGGGAATGTCTGCAATCTCTCTACCATGTGCAGACTGGGCCTCTATCCCAGACTACTCTTCCTAAAAACTTCCTTGATAATTCTTAAGATTATGGTCCAGGTGGTACCATGTTGTTACAGTATCACATTAAAAGTGAGAATTCACTTAGGGACTTTCAATTTTCCTGAGCTGTACTCTAAAGTGAAGAGAAAGTACCCATCTCTCCCACCTCGGGAGGCACACGGTTAGGTATTTTGTCATCTCCATTCCTCCTGCCAGAATTTATTTTTAAAATGCCAATAATGAGGCCTTGTACCTCACAGTTGACTCCTTTCTTCTTTGCTTCCTTCTCTCTGATCCTTATGTTCAGAGCTTGTGGGCTTCCCGTCAAGGGGAAACTTATATAATGTATATTAGGATGATGAATCCCAAGGGCTTAGCACAATAAATTTTACTTTTTACTCATGCAAACCACAGTCAGGGTTGGTGGAGTACAGAGGGTGGGATCTGTGTCTCTCCCCTCCAAGAGTTAACTTAGCAAACTAGGGTACTTCCATCATGTTTCTCCCTTACCTTGGCATTTTTCACACCTAGCAATATGGAGAGTAAAGAGGGTGTATGAAAGATCTCACAGGGCATGTAGTGAGTATTCAAAGGCAAGAACTGGAATTGGCATCCCTCACTGGCCACATCTCAGATACATGGTCCCACACAGATGCAAGTGTGTGAGAACTGGGAAAGACAGTTTGCCTGTATGCACAGGAGGAAAACGAAATGGTTTGACAAACGTTATTTCTATTGCATCACATGCTACTTCTTCCCAACACTATGGTAATTGTTTTCCCTTTCCCTGAGCGAGTAGTGACAGAATGCCTATGAGGAAAGGAGCTACCTAATCAAGGAATAATTGTATCAGGAAATATTTAAAAAATATCCCTATTACCTTTCTAAAGCCCCATGTTGTGGTACACTGTTGCTATTTTTGGCCTTTCCATGTTTCAGGTTTGAATTATGGCTAATAAAGGCTGGTTTAATTTCATTCTGAGTCTCCTAACTTGTACTATGAGACACAATTGACTTGCTAGGTATGTAATTGAGAATAGGAAAGTGATTGGTAAGTTTTCAGAAAAGCAGTTCAGCAAAATTACTTTCTTAGTATATATGGGTTTCCAAACACAACACTTTCCTTGGCAAAAGTTGAACAAATGTTAGAGCTGATTGCAATAAATATAATTCACAAATACTTTCAATAGCAAGGTGTATAATAGCTGGAAATAATCATAAGCATGTAATAACTGAAAATATTAACATGCTGTAACTACTAAATTCAAAAGCAATTAATTTTTTGGAAAATATTTCAAAATAACATACACATGTCAACAGTTGTGTCGGAATACAGAAATACCTATTGTAATTATAATTATATAATTATATATAGTATAACATAATAATGTTATTATAAAACCAGCTGATTTTATAATTTCAAGACAAATGTTTATCTTGAAACATTTTAAATTTATAGTTGATATTTCTTCTTTCCTCCTCCAAAAAATAAATTAGATTAACTTGCACCTTTAAATGATTGATCTTTAATCGTTCATTATTAGTATTTTATCAAAAGGTTAATATATACTTAAAATGTTTTTGCTTCTCATCATCTCAGAAGTATCAAGCAGAAGGATACCGGGAAAATTAACGTTAACGTCTTTTGACTTGTAAGTTATTATTTGTTAGTGAAGTCCAAAGTAATGGAAACTGGTGTCCTCCTGCAATGGTGACTTAATTTTTATGCCTGCTTTCGTGTCACATGAAATATTTCCTGTAATTATTTCCCAATTCAAGATAGTACATTAAAAAAATTCATTGGCTGAGAATCATAACAATGAATGTAATTTATTGTAAGTTTTAATGGCTTAAGAGCAATAGTGTTTTTAATCATTTCTTCTTTGGAAATGGCTAATTTCATTTGTTTCACATATTGTTTCTGGAATATTTCAATGATCATTTTTTAGAATCCTGTTATTGCTTCATGAAAGGCTGAAACCCATTAGCAATTATCATTGGTGACAGAGACACCACGGTTCTGGAAAGCAACAGATGGTCCTTTTATGTTGGAGATTGAAAAAAAATGCAAAGCAAGGAATGAGTTTTTTCTGTACAATAAACTTTTTATTTTATATATGGGAATAATTTTTCTACTTCTGTTATTTTATGACTAGGAAAAATATATACTTTAAAAAAATCAGAGCTCCTGACATAATTTACATAATTTCATGGCTCATATTTAGTTTACATTCGTTTTAATGGCTCTTATAAGACAGAAAATTTTAGAATGTTATTGAAAATAGGAAACAATATAAATAATCCCAAATGGAAACTTTGGGGTTATTGTAAAACAAAATGCTTAATACTTTTTCTACTTTATACATATTCAAGTTCTGCTAGTAATAAATTCTGCCCATTCTTCTCAATCTTGGTGTTGGATGAGATCCAAGATACAGCATTTCCTGGAGAATGTGGCTAGTTTTCTGTTGTAAAGAGGGAGTCCTAGGGATTTTTCCTAAAATTAAGTTTAATAGTATACTGATAATAATCAAATGACAACAGAATTTATTTTTTAATAATTATATAGTTTAAAAAATTACTGCTTATTCCAATCATTTATCTTATTTATAGTATTACCATTCAACTATAGATATTTTTATTATTAATCTATTTATATATGAAATTAGCAACTGAGTGTTCCTATCTTATCTAGAGTGCCACATTCTTATTTTTGAAGAGGAATGCTACAGACAGGGTGAATAATTGGCAATTAAATGATTTGTATATTATTGCCAGTACTGTTTTAACTGTCTGCGCGACCACAGATAAGACACTTAACCTTTAGAGAACTTAGTTTCCTCATTTGTAAAAAAGAGTATTAAACTAAAGCTTTTCTCTGGTCCTTCTAATTCTGAAGTTCCATGAGTCTATGATACTATAAATGTAGCACACCAGTCCAGCCTCAAAGTTCTCATCCTGGCCAAGAAGAAGATGACTGCAATGGACGTTGTTGAATGTCTCTCTGAAATCCACTTCTCCTTTCTTCTAGCCTAAAAGATTCTGATTTTGTTCTGATGTCTTCCCTTCCTTCTTCCCTCTACATGCACACACACACACACACACAGCAGGTCCAGATGTGAGCTCTGAGCAGTTAACACAAATTGGAGCAATCACACTCCTGGGCCAGTGATTGACACAGGAATAGACACATGCTGCGATTTGGGGCAGTGAGGAATTGGTACACTTTGCCCTCACAAAATGCGTTACTTCTATTGGAACTATCCAAAATGTCCAATCATAGGACCTTGTTTATATAAATTTTCCCCAGCTTTATTGAGACATTATTGACAAGTAAAAGTTGTATATTTTAAGGGGTAGGATTTGATGTTTTGGTTTACATATATATTGTGACATGGTTACCACAAATAAGCTAATTAACATATCTATCGCCTCACATAGTTACTATTTGTGTGTGTGTGTATGTGTGTGTCTATGTGTGTGGAGAGAGAGAGAGAGAGAGAGGTGAGAATACTTAAGATCGCTAATTTGCTTAGCGAATTTCAAGTATACAGTATGTTATTAACTATAATCACCACATTGTAGCTTATGTCTCCACAACATCCTCTTCTTGCAACTGAGAGTTTGTACCTTTTGGCCAACATCTCCCCATTTCTCCCACCACCCTGATCCCCGGTAACCACCCCTATTCTCTGGGGTTTGACTTTTTTAGATTTCACATATAAGTGAGATGATGCAGTATTTATCTTTCTGTGCCTGCCTTATTTCATTTAGCGTAATGTCTTCCAGTTTCATCCATGTTGTTGCAAATGGTAGGATTTCCTTCTCTTTAAAGGCTGAACAATATTCCATTATATGCATATATCTAGACACATATATGTGTGTAAACATATGATATTTGCAAACATATGCACACATATACACACATATATGTGTACAGTTTGCATTTTCTTTATACATTCATCCATTGACAGACACTTAGGTTGTTTCCTTGTCTTGGCTGTTGTGAATACTGCTGCAATGAACATGGAAGTGCAGGTATCTCTCCAAGAGTGACTGTATTTCCTTTGGATATATACCTAATAGTGGGATTGCTGGATCATATGGTAGTTCAATTTTTGATTTTTTGAGGCCCCTCTGTACTGTTTTCCATAATGGCTGTACCAATTTACATTCTCACCAACAATGTGTAAGGGTTCCCTTTTCTCCATATCCCTTCCAAAAATTGTTATCTTTTGATTTTTTGATAAAAGCCATCATAACAAGTGTGAGGTGATACCTCATTGTGGTTTGATTTGCATTTCCCTGATGATTAATAACGTTGAATATTTTTTTACTTACCTGTTGGCCATTTATATGCAGGTTCTTTGCCAAGTTTTTAATTGGGTTATTCTATTTATTTATTTATTTTGCTATTGAGTTGTATAAGTTCCTCATATAGTTTGGATGTTAACCCCTTATTGGATATATGGTTTGCAAATATTTCTCCCATTCCACAGGTCGCCTTTTTATTATATTAATTTTTATATATCCATATAACAGAGAGCCACGTAATAGTAAAAGCTGATGCTGTGATTGCATGTTTATTGACATGGAAGGATGTTAATGATAGCATTAAATGAGAAGAAATGTGATCTCGTATTTCTAAGAAAAGCACAAGAAGGACAATAAAATAAGAGTGATTTGTTTCTACGTGATTGAATTATGGGCATTTTTTCATTTCTGCTTTCTACATTTTATATAATGAATATGTACTTCATACATTACAAAATGTTTTTAAATAGATACCACTCAGGTTCTTGAAATATGAGAGGAATTACTTGAGTTGATAGAAATTAACTGCAATTATACACAGGGGCATAAGGGATCCAGGAACTCCCATCAGCCTTTTCTCTGGGACCCAGGTCTTCTACAAGTATGATGTCCAGCAGGCTTCAAAAGGTTAGTTAGCCTAAAGACATTAGCCTGGGCTTGAGGAACCAGCCTTCCCTCTGTTCCCTTGACATTTATATCTCCAAAGAGAGGTTATGACTGGTTAAGCTTGCCATAATGGGATGTAGATTGCTATGCAGCAATGTTTAGGCCAAATCTCCTTGGAGGAACAGGACAGCTCTATGCTTGCTCTCAGCTAATTCATCCAACTGCTTAATCGAATTATTAATCAAATGTGAGGGCAAGAAGAAATAATTCTCAGAGCGCAAGAATTCCTCAAGAGGATCACACTGAGTTCTAAAAGTTCATACAGGTGAGCTGGTCACTGTGTACATAGCAACCGCTTAAGACTTCATGGCCTTATTCAGCCTCTTTCGTATTCTACCAGCACTACTTCATTCATAGGTTATTGGCCGTGTAACTTCAATGTGCCAGAGACTCTGCTATATGCAGTGAAGAGTAAAGATAAACAGGTTTCCAGTCCTTACCTAGAAAAAAAGTTTCTTTTATAATACATATACTTCCTCTGTCGGTAAGCCATCTATATTTATATCTGTGTCTACACTTAATCTGTCCATATCTATACTTACATGAATGTCTATATCCGTAATCTGTAATTTCCCCTAAAAACTTTGAAGCTATTGTTCCATTTGGTTCAGTCACTTAGTACTGTTGATTAAGAGTCTGATACCAGTTTGATATTCATTTCTTTATTGGTCTCAAGTTTACATTCTGGAAACTTTCAGAATTCTTGCCCTATTCACTGAATTCAGTAACTATCCAGCTGTCCAGAATGGTTAATTAGTGTAGGGGTATGTAGACATTTCTTAAATTGAATATTTTGATATGATTGTCCCTTAGACCACCCCTGCTCTTAACATTGTACTACCTCTATCAATCTCTGCCTTCAGGAATACCACCACTTGTTTTTTTCCTGCTTATATCTTGGTGGACTCTTTGAATATAAGGACCCATGTCTTTCTTGAGCTTGCAAAGTTTTATTCTACTAGTATTACTTTAACGATTATTCCCTTACCTTCTTGAGCTCTATTTTGTCTATCTGGAGCTTACTGTCTCTCTTTTTTCCTTTTTTTTAGACAGAACCTTGCTCTATCACTGGGTAGAGTACAGTGGCACCATCGTAGCTCACTGCAACCTTGAACTCCTGGGCTCAAGCAATCCTCCTGCCTCAGCCTCCTGAGTAGCAGGGACTACAGGAGCACCACCATGTCTGGTTAATTTTTTCTATTTTTGGTAGAGATGGGATCTCACTTTTGCTCAGACTGGTCTCAAATTCCTGACCTCAAGTGATCCTCCTGCCTCAGCCTCCCAGAGTGCTAGGATTACAGGCATGACCCATCATTCTCAGCCTTATTATTTCTCTTATATTTTCCATGTCTATGTTTTTGTTTTTGTTCTAGGAGATTTATTCCATCTTATCTTCCATGGCACTAATTCAGTCTTTGGCAATGTTCATTCTATGATTCATCTTGTTTGAAATTTGTATTTATTAGTAACCTTATGATCTACTTTCCAAGAACATTTTCTTTTTATTCGACTGCTCCTTTTTATAGCAGTCTATTCAAGTTTTACAGATGCAGGTGTTGCCTACTTTCTCTGAAATTAATTTGGAATTATTTAAATTTTTCTTCTGCAGTGTCACTCTCCAGCATGCAGGGTTCTGTTTACTTACCATGGTCCTTCTCTTTTATACTGTTCATTTTCCCCAGACGCTTTCTGACTTTAGGTTGTCCTTTCATATTTGTGAAGGAAGAACTAGTTTGATAATTCTGGATAACTAATATTGAGGTTCTTCTGCAGTTATGTAGGCCAATCTACACAGAAGTTCTCTCCTTGGAATGGGGAGTAAGATCTTCCCTTTCGAGTGTGTGGGAGATAAGTAGACAGGTGAGCTTAGGCCCCCATGACTGATGACGTTAGGAATGCAGGGTTATGGCAAGCTCTGTTCTGTTTATCTCTGGCCCTAACACCCATGCTGGGATTGCTTGCCAGGAAGGCCTTTTGCTTTATTTAGCAACATCCATGCTGGTCTGGAGCCTGTGTGCTCAGAATCACTCCTTGTCCTTGCTCTGCTCTGTATCACAGGAAGGCTGACTCTGACAGGCTGTGTTTCCTGGGCCTCACCTAAGATGTTTCTGGCTGGATTTGGCCAATGAGACACAAAGGCAGCAGATTGGGGCACAGGGGATGATGATGTAAAGATCTTTTTCGTCCTCCTTCTCCACCTGTCTGTCTTGGGTAGTGTCTCCAGAAGTAGCTTCAGCTTTCCCTGGGCAGGTTGCCTTCAAGCTTCTGCTGAGTGACCTGATCCTTTGTCTTCAGGGGTACCACCTCCACCCTTCTTCCTGCCTTTTCCCTGTATCCCCAGTGTGGCTTCTCAGCAACACCATCTCCTATGTAACTGGTTCCCTGTGTTAAATTCACCGTGTCATAAATACTTCGTTTCCATTCCCTGTTTGGACCTTGACTGATATAGTAGCCTGCTTTATTTAGGGTGAGGACAAATTCTGCAGCTGCACTGTGCTTTTAGGGGAGAGATAATGGCAGGTTAGTCTAGGTGTATTGCAGACATTTCTTAGATTAAATATCCTTAGGATATTTGTCCCATAGCCCACCCCTGCTATTGTGATTGGACCTTCTCCATCAATCTATTTCCTATCTCCCAGAAATTCTTCAAAAATTTTGATCAACTGGAAGGACCACTTCTCATTTTCATCACTTTTAATGATTTCTCTTTTTCCCTCACACCTTTACTGGCAGTGTAGCAGAGGAGCTCACCTCATGGGCTCTGGATTGGCACCCTGGCTCCACCAACTACTGGTTTCATGACTCAACACAAGTTCTTTAATTTTTGTGCCTCCATTTCTCTATCTGTGAAATGGAAGTTCCTGAGAATTAAATGATATACACGAGGAAAACTGCTTAGCACGTGGGCAGTGTTTAATAGAAATTAGCTATTTTAGCTACTGTCATTTTTAAAAATTTTATTTTAATCAAATTTGGGATGGAAAGGAGATACATGCCTGGGCCAAGTGCACAATTTTGAACCGGAAGCATGCAACCTGACTTTGAACTATTAGCTAATATGCTAGCGTTAATTAGCATATGACGAAGAAACACTTACAGAAAGAAAAATGAAAAGGACAATGGTTAAACTTGCTTTTGATAAGGACGAGAAGACAGGTAGTAATTACAAAGAGCAGTCTGACAGCACACATTCACAAGTGGACTCCACACCAAACGGCATTTCAGATTAGCATTGTCTCTAAGACTTGCTTATTCTCCTCCTTTTTATTTTCCCCAGCTATATTTATGTATTGAAGATTTTCTCTTACCAGATAAAATAAGTAAAGATCTCCTTCCCCAAATATAGCTTTAAAGGCCTGGAGCAATAATTCACATTATAACTATCCTGTCTTTATAATTGTCTTTGTAATCTTCTGGAATATGTCTTCTTTTCAACAGCAGATAAATAATGCAAAGTAAAATGTTCTATCTTCTAACAAGCCCTGAAAAATTATTTTCTCATATCTATAAAAAATGGCTTTGCAAAACCCAATAATAACATAGGTTGAGCCAATTACAATCCTTTGGGTTTTTCTTTCTTTCATTCTTTTTTTTCATTTTAACCAATATTTCAACTTGCAATTTGATTTTAATTTTATTGCAAGATTTAAGGGCAAAAGTCTCTTGGAAGATGTCTGGATGCCAGGTTGATTTCATTACATCTCTTTCTAGAAAAATATGTCTTTTCAGATATAAAGGCTTCAAACTCTTGGCTGGTATGTGGTCATGAGGATCATCTCTCTCTTTTTAATTTAATTTCTCTCCATCTTTATCTTGATGGCAAGCATCTTCTTGGGGAGAAAGTGACAAACCATGATAGTATTTGTATATTTTTAATGTCTGTATGATTCTGACTTTATTACAAAATTTTTCTTGTGTGTAAAAAGAGTATTTTCTTACTCAGCAGTTTCATCAGCTACTACAAAAGTGATATTTTTTTGTTCCTTAGAATATTTGTGAATCTTAAGTTGTAAAACTCTGAAAACCAAAAGTAGGTCGTGATAGGTGCACATAAAAAGGTTGGATTTTAAAAAATGCAAAATTCACATTGGGTACTGTAAAAAAAAAGGCACTTAAAGAAATTTGTTCTTCAATAGATTGTCATAAAAAGATTTTTTTTTTTTTTTTTTTAAAGGGACAAGGTGTTGCTCTGTCTCCCAGCCTGGAGCAAAATAGCCTGATCATAGCTCACTGCAGCCTTGAACTCTTGCGCTCAAGTGACACTGCTGTCTCAGCCTCCCAAGTAGCTGGAACTATAGGGATGCACCACCACACCCACATAATTTTTTATTTTTTGTAGACACAGGGTCTCACCAGGCTGGTCTCAAACTCCTGGCCTCCAGCCATCCCAGCCTTGGCCTCACAAAGTGCTGGGATTACAGGCGTGAGCCACCGCCCCCAGCCAAAAGCTATGCTGTAATATAAGTTTTAAAAGTTAAATTTATAAAAGTTATATTTACATATAAATAATTCTCTGAATGATGTGCTTTTGCCGTATGTCAATTATACTTTAAGTGAAAAAAAAAAATGTATGTGTAGAGACAGCATGGAAAAAAATCCACGATTGCTGTACTTTGTTGTTGTTGCTGAGTGTTTGTTTAAAAATATCTACAGGATGAGCAATAAGTGACTCCTGGTCCCAGGATATTACAGCTGTAAGACTCAAAACACAGATTTAGTATCAAAACACATTTATTATGTGTAAAAAAGAGCTTTACAAAATGTTTTTTGTACTAAAGAATGAAAAATTTGAACATGGGAATAAACATGACCAACCTTTTTTTTGTCTTTAAAAGATTTAATGCTTGCCAAAGCGTACATCTGTTTATTCCACAGTGGTTACTAATATTATTCTCAGAATTTACAGCATCCCTTCTGGGCTTATACACATGTGGCAAAACTGTCTTTTTTTTTTAATGAGAATGAGTGAAACCTAGAATTACTCTCAGTAATCCAAAAACAACTCTAGAAGGTGTTTATTTACACAGTAACTTGTGGTCAAAAGCCACAACAATTTTATCTCCAGTTCAAGAATCCAAGGAAGCAGAAGAATATGTTATGCCTTAGGAAATACCCAGGTTTAGTGACCTACTGGTAACATTTCCAGTGGAGAAAGTACCAGTAATTGCTGGGAGATGCAGTGGAATGTCGGAAAGCAAAAAATCGGCAAAGTGATAATCCTTAAAAAACGATATCCTTCTATTACAGATTTCAATGCTGTAAAAAATGTTTGACAGTAGTGAATAAAAATAAATTATTCTACGTAAGTATGAGCCCTTCATATTGATCTGTCTACATGGCTGTTTTATGTAAAATTAACAAATAATATAATTTGCATATTACTACGTAAAAGAGGAATATAAATAATTGTAGCAAAATATAATTTTTAGCCATTAATCTCAGCTGAATATGACTAATGAGTTTAATGAAGGCTCTTCTATTCGTACACACAAAATCCCAATTACCTCTATTCTTTCTCAAGAACAAAATCTCCAGATATGTTTATTTTAATTAAATGAGTTTATTAAGCCTAAATTCAAAATAGAAGACAATCCAAAGAGTGAATAAACAGAAGTAGTCAAGGACATAATGTTCATGGAACAGAGTATCATGTATTTAATTGATAGAAATGGCTGATATTTCAGAATGAACTTTTAGGATTAAATATGATTATAAAAAGAATAAATGATGTATACATATGCACACACATCTAGTTTTAAAAAATACAACTTAGCAATATAAAGAACCAATGTTGTCAAACATTATTGAAATATGTGTTTATGTATGTTTATGTGTGTGTATATATGTACATATATATTTACACGGTGGAAATGTGACAATAATGTAATCTTTTCACCATGTGGAAACGGGAAATAGAATAAAGTTCAGAAACCCAATTCCCCTCCTCTACACACACACACACACATACACACACACACACACACACACACAGAACCCATATACAAATCCCCACCAATATTAAGTGAATCCTAACTATTAATACAAGACTAAGTCCACTTATAAATAGTTATGATATCTTTCTTTTTCTCTTCCAGTGTTTTTAAAATTTCTTTCTTTTGTATTTCCATTTTGAGATTTTATTATATTCATGTATCACCTCCACTATTATTTGCTTAGCACTCTTTCTTAAAATAACTTACTTTAAAGACAAGTTTATCAAAAGAGAAATCTCATTATCACTACTATGAAATCAGTATCATTTGCCAGAAATAGACAATGAAAGCAGAGTAATGTTAGTAGGTTCTAGCTAGATGTTATTGCCCAACAAATGTTCTGAGTGTGAGGCCTACTCTCTCTGGTTAAAACGTTAGGTGTTAAAGGCTAGCCCTAAAATGAGACTTTTTCTTAAGCTGATGGAATTAAAGGATTGGATGAAAATATAAAAGGAAATAATTTTCTCATTTTTTTTAATATATTATTTGCCTGGTTAGCATACCACTTGATATTGTTTTGCACACCTCCCGGAGTCATCTCAAATATCAATAGTATTCCAGGCTGTGAGAGGCATTGCTGGTCTTCAGTAGCTATTGATTGATATTCAGTATCTGCTTCTCCTGTTTTAGATGAGAGAATGAGAACGAGTGAGGTTCCTAGTAATACATATATTCTACTTTCTTCAGTGAGTAGGAAATGTAAATAATGGGGGAGTCAGGTAGCTAATCCAGCATAGGTGAAATAATTCATTAAGCAACCAGCACCGTCAGTGTAAATTGGCAACTCTTCATAAAAGATGTCACCAGTAATAGAACATCTCTTTCCTTTACTGCCCAGTAATGCCCAAAACTGAAAGACAAACATCATCTGGGGATTGGAAGCTAATAAATGGGACACTTTTCTAGGAGGCAGAGGGTAGCAGGGTTAATGAATTACAGACGAGATTGTTTACATGAGTGGGTGCTGTTTGCTCTTCCTGACAGCAGTGTTATCCTTCCGATAAAAGTAAGTTCACTGACAATAGAAATGCGTGCGTGTGTGTGGCGGGGGGAGAAACTAAAATAGCTCTAAAACAATGTTTAATTTCTTTTAAAATCTGTGCTTTTAAAAGAATGTTTTTGCTGCCCCTCTCTTCTGTTATGGAAAGGTTAATTTCTAATTGGCTCTTAGTGCTACAAGCCTTGCTACCCCACAGGGAATTATTTCTGAAGCAACAGGTTCTAGTTCAAGACCAAGGCTGGCGTGGGCTTCTGTGTGTGGGTAGTGGTGTATGTGTCCTGTACTTTTTATAAATATGAGAAAAATGCTGGAATTTATTGTGTGATATGGATAGATTAGAGGTCTAAAAGTCAGGAGAACAGGACTCCTGAGCCAGAAGGGGACAACTACTGAACTGCAGACCCACCCAGAGTTGGTTCTGAAAAATGGTGGCAGGAAATTCTCACAATGGGCAGAACTTCAGGTGGGCCATGTCGCTGAACACTTATTCTGGAAGGAAAGATGACTGAATGTATGAATGTACTTGATTCATGAACTGTGGCTAATGAATTGATTGAGACTGGTCATGGATTTGAAATGAACACATTCGGTGACAAAGGAGGTCTAGGGAGCAGGTATATAGATTGACCTCTTATAATGGGCACAGAGTACAAAATATTTGTGACCTATATAAATGCTTACTTGAGGGCTTAATTCTTAAAGGAGGCTCTTAATAATTAGGTCGATAATTTGACCTATCAAAGATGTCAGACAGCTTCTTATCCCAGGCACCCTGGTTCACTACAAAGTGGCCACGTGATCAGGAATGGAGGTTATCCATGGGCTCAACCACATGGACTTGCCCTCATCAAGGCTGATCTGGCTTCTAGACTCAACTGAGTGTTCAATCTACTGCACAGAGGACGACAATGAGTTCCTGCATCACTTGCTAATGGAACGGCTGGCAACCTGCTCATCATAGAGGAGGCAGCATTTGTCCACACAAGGACAGACGTACTCAGGAACAGATTTGCCTTCCCTGCCTTCAGGGCTTCTGCCAGCATCTTGATTCATTGAATACACAGACTGCTGTATCCATGGCACTCCACAAAACATCACCTCTGACCAGGGGACTCATTTTAATGAAAAGGAAGTGAGACATTGAACTCATGCCAATGGAATTCACTTTGATCTTATTTGTGTTAAGACCGAAACAGTTACCTTGATAAAATAGTATAATGAATAGCCTGAGAAAGGTCAGCTGCAGTACCCACTGGGAAAAAATATCCTGTAAGGTTCAGTACTATTCTACAGGATGCAGCTAAAAATCCATTAAGCCAGCAGCTAATATTAATATTTGGTTCCATCTACATAGTCTACATAGAACATAACATCTGGGAAGCATGGGGTAGAGATGAGATTGGCCTCTCTCACTGTTTTACCTAATAACCCATGGGGAGAATTTTTGCTCCCTGCCCCCACAGACTTTGGGTCTGTGGATTTTAAGGTTCTAGAGAGCATTGCTTTTACCAAAGGACACAATCATAATTTTAATAAAAGGCTGAGATTGCTTCCTGGCCATTGTGGGTTTTAAATGCTTCTGAACTGTCCATTACGGAGCTTCTGATTGAGTCTAGTCAATGAAGAGTTCTAGTGAGGACTGGAGGGAGGAAGAAATGTGAAGTCAGGGTATTTATATTTCCAGTCCTTTCTTTGTAATTAGCTGGGTTGGGGACCATCTGGTCCTTGCTCCTCCTCTTGTATGTGAGGAACCTGAACTAAGAGGTAATGTGATTTACCCCAAGGAAAAATTTAATTTTAAAAGATTTTATTAGGCCAAAGCCTCAGGTAGGGTCTGGGTAGGCCAAGGGTTGTGCCATCCAGTGCAAAGCAGGTGGGGAGAGATGGTTTGGCAAGTACAAGCAAGAGTATCACATAAATTGTCGAGGAGTAGAGAGGGCATTATCCCCTGCAGCACGTTCTACTTAGTCTCAGCTGGTTGTCACAGAGTTGGGAATGCAGGGCCCACTGCTGCCAGACAGCTTGAGTTTTTGAGAGAAGTCGGAAATCTGGATTTTGGGTAAAGTCTCTGATTTAAAAAAGAATGTTCATTTTAACTTTAAATACCACAAAGGCTAGTAAAACAAACAAACAGTTGATCTGTGGACCTCATAAACTGGTATAAGCTATCATTGAAAAATTTTACTAAGGATCTGTGTGGTTAGATCTACAGTGAGAGAAATGCTACTGGTAGCCCTGGGGACCAGACTGGGCAGGGCCTGGGGAAGATGGAGATAGGGAAGGCACTTGGGAATCTGCTGAGAGTCCCTACACCAGGGATGGTGATGGCCTGAAGAGTAGGAGCACTTGGAAGGAGGGGTTGGGTCATAGAGATAATAAGGAGGAAAAATTAGACGTGAGTGGTAAGAAACAAGGAGATCGCTAAAACAATTCTCAGCGTTTTGGCATGGGTAAGCAGGAGGATTTGGGTGCCAGTGATCAAAGTGGGGAGACCATGAGGAGGAGGAGGAGGCGCTAGTTGTGCAGATGGAGGGGCATCTAGAGCATGTCTGGTTGGAAATGGGAACTTGGAGGTATGTAGGCAGCTAAGGCAGCTGGAAATTTGGGTTTGGCATTTTGAGCTAGGTCAGCTGGGAGCAACAATTGGGATTTGCGATCCTGCTGATCATAGAGGTGAGAGGTAAAAACAACGAAGTATAGTACCCCAGGGAGCATCAACCTTTAAGGTGGTATTTATCTGACTTATTAGCCTACAGAAAACTTTTATAATGATAATGCATCAACAGAATGCACAGAGAAGCTCATCATTTATAATATGTACTGGGGAGAATTTAGAAAGCAATGTGTGATTTTTCTGGTAAATTAATTGCTGCAATATGTGAAAAAACGGTGTTCGAATACATGTTTTTACTTTCTAACAAAACCTAAAATTATCAAAATAGAAATTTAGGAAATCATTTTATTGATTAACAAACATGGCAGATTTTTTAAATAAAATATAGCATCAATTGGTTTTTTATATGATAATATCTCTATGTGTGCATTATTTTATTTTGTTATTTATTTATATCACATGCTCATTTTTCATTAGTGACCTAATTGTTGAACTGGACACCCATATTAAGTGGCCCTTCAAGAATATTTCCATATTCGGCTTTGGTAGCAGTACAGTCTGAACATGCTGCAGATCTGTTGTGGGAAAGGTTAAGTGCATGCACATTTTTGCAAAATCCAGCTACTCCTTAATTAGGCTGATCAAGAATTACCATTGCTTCTTTTTGGAAAGCTCATTTTCCTTGCTTTATTATTTTTTTTCCGAACTAAACTAAGAGTTGTGATTCTTTATCTTCATTTTTACTTATCAAGAGACATTTTGAAAAGTAAGATTTTTTTTTTTTTCATTTACATGTTTCTTCTTTCAGCCCCATATTGGTGAGGCCTAGTTTTGTGTAGTATAAACATATAAGATACAGTAAATATTGTATGATATGAATCTGTGAGTATAAATATTTGACATAGAATAGAGATTAATAATATTTATTCATTAAAGAAATACTTATTATATGCTTCCTTTATATAAATTCTCTTCTGGGTATTTGATATATATCCATGAATAAAATATATGAAAATCCCTACCCTTATTAATCTTGTATTTTGATGAGGAAAAACACACACACAAAACTTATGAGTGTGTGGACATATTACATTTTTGAATGTCTGGATTTTGTTTTCTTCCTTTAAAAAATACTTAGGAATCAACTTCATTCTTTCCAGGCTTATTTCTAAGTTCTCTTAGTGCAAGTATAGAATAGCCATTATTGTAGGATCAGTTTAGTTCCACTACTAAGGTGTGGTCCCTTTGGGGTCTGTACTGAATGCATTGGGTGTTCCACGAGGTCTCCCCACTCTGACTGTCAGAACTACCATGACCTCTGCAAGGTCTGGAAGGTGTTTCCAGTCACCCTTTGCCTGTCCTTGTGGACATTCACCCTGTCACTGCACAGTTTAGCATTCCAACAAAGATTCAAGACCCCTATGCAGATTGCTGGTCTCTTTCTCTGCATAGCTTCCTCCTTGGCAGATCCTGGACTTTTCAACTCAGAAAGTCTGCTGTGCTTTGCTTGGGGACCCTTTCTGGGCCACAGTCATGAAAGTGTCTCTAAGCAGAAAACTATAGCAATTGGAGGTTTCGCTTCATTTGTTTCTCTTCTCTGAGGAAACACAATCCTGAGCTGTCTGTTGTCAAACGTCATATGTTTTTCTGGTTATCTAGTTTTTTACTATAAGAGGGCAAATTTGGAGCTGATCACTCTATTATAGGCAGAAGCAGAAGTCTAATTTGACCCCCAGAATGTTGCTTTTCCTCACTGAAGCACAATTGTTTTTTTTTTTTTTCTGAAAAAGCAAAAATAAATCAACAAAATAAAATCCAAAAACAACTTCAACAAAATTTCTGTACCTCAAAAATACAAAACAGCATTGAAATTATAATAAAGGCAATATGGGCTCGTTCAGAAAGGAAGATGACAGGGCTCTGGAGTGGTCCAGCCAGGTCCAGAGGGGAGATATGCAGAGCTCAGAGAAATAAATTTGATCAAAAAATATTTTAAAATAATAAAGTCAATATTATGTGCATGTGGGTGTATGAGTGTGTTCCAATTTTGCTGGAGCATAGTGGTCTCGTAGGAAAACAGGTACTAGTCAGGTTAGAATTATGAGCTAGGGCAACTATAGAGGGTTTTATAGATTGAGTGGAGAGGAAAGAACATGACAAATGTTTGCACAAGCTACTGGTCTAACAGGCTTGGAGACCAAGCCCTTCCTTCTGTCTACTTGAACCATTGAGTCAAGTCTGGAGCGCAGGAGGTGCCACTTCCGGAAAACACTTTTCCAGGGTCTATTTTGCATTGGTGATGTCAAACAGAAACAAACATATCTTAGAAAACATCATACCTTTAAATGCAAAAGGTTCTTAATGTAACCTTTGCTGAACACCTAAATAAATCTTGCATTAACGCTCACTCCACAATGTGCCAAAAAGCAGCTGTTTCTGGGAAAGAGAAAAACCCTACAACTATTATATTAAGATTTATTGACTCAAAGTAATAGCAAGAGTAGAAAATGTGTCACTGTGACCTTTCTTAGTTTGGAGCTCTCCTTCCTCCACTATTGTCTGTTGCCTGCTGCTTCTCTCTCTCTCTCTCTCTCTCTCTGTCTCTCTCGTTCACACATACCCACCCCCACACACAGACACATGCATATACACACATGCATAAACCCATAAACCGTTAGTAAATTGAAATAGTAGGAGACAACATAAGCCTATTTTTCCCACTTTCAAGGCACTCCCCTCATATCTACCCCTGTTCAAGTAAAAACTAGAGTATAAGGAAAGCCACAACAATTAGTTCAAAAGTTCATTTAGTTCAGTCTTTCTTCTCTGACGAAGACAGTCCAGTTTGTCTTCTGACAGGTAAATATTCAAATTTATAAGCCGAATTTCCAAATACCTCATAGTATTTGAATAACATGTCCTGGACTATCAATGCTAAATTTACCTAGCTTACTAAGCTTTCCTTACATCTATTTTGTAATTAATTAACACATGTTTTAGTACGTATATAATCCAAAATGTTAAAATGGTGTGCCTCTCTCTCTTGGGCACTTGGTTCTCCTCCCTGGAAGCAATTACTTTTACTTGCTTTGTGTGTAATTTTCCAGAGATTACGAATACACACACACACGCACACACATATACATATACACTCAGCCCTGTATGGATTCTGCATCCATGTATTCTACCAACCATGGATCAAAAATATTTGCGAGAAAATAAATTGCATCTGCACTGAACATATACAGACATTTTTTCTTGTCATTATTCCCCAAACAATACAACAACTATTTACATAGCATTTACATTGTATTATGTATTATAAGTAATACAGAGATGGTTTAAAGCAAACAGGAGTATGCGTGTAGGTTATACATAAATATTATGCCATTTTATTATCAGGGATTTGAGCATCCACATATTTGGTATCTGTGAGAGGTTCCGGAACAAATCCCCCACACATACCAAGGGATAACTGTGTGTGCATTTACGCAAAAACGAACATGTATGTGTGTTTACATATATGTTTTTTGCATATTGTTTTTCTTATTAAGATGTATTAATATAATTGTTTTTACAAACACACACATATGAATAGCATCTACATAGTGTTCTGTTTTTTGGTTGTATCTTAATTGATTTCACTAGTCCATAATTGGTGAACTGAATTTACAGCTCTTTTGCTATTACAAATATTGGTGCAATAAGTACTCATGTACAACAATCAGTTTTGAGATGTGTATGTCTATAAGACGAATTTCTGAAAGTGTAATTACTACTTCAAATGGCATATGTATTTTGATAGATATACCAAATTACCATCCCTAGACATTACCTCAGTTTACATGCCCATGAAAATGGGAGAGTGCTTGTTTCCTCATGTCCTTGTAACACAGTGTACATGCTTTTTGATCTTTGGTAATCAGCTCAGTAAAAAGGATCTTTTTTTTAGTTTTGAGTTGCATACCTCTTTTTTACCAATGAAGTTGTGTTTTCATATGACTAAGACTATTCAATTTTCTATTCTCTGAAGATGTCCATAGCTCCTTTTGATATTGGGTTGTTGATTTATTTGTAAGGGCTTCTAATTTAGTAAATTACTTCTTTTCTGTGATGTGTGTTGCAAATATTTCCCCTGGTCTCATATGTTATTTATTTCAATTGAGTGTATTTTTCATTTCAAATATTGTATTTTTCATCTCTAGGCAATCTCCTCAGGTCTTTTTATATCTTCTATTTCTTTTGTTATGATGTGATGTTTTTCTTTACTTTCTTGTAATTATGAAGTGTATATATATATATATATAATAGCTGTTTTAACATCTATATCTCTGATTCTTGGATCTCTATCATTTCTTGTTCTGTTTCCAATGATTTATTTTTTTAATCTTGTTTAAAGTCCTCATTTTTCCAGCTTATTTGTATGATTGATAATTTTGGATTGAATACAGGGTATTATGAATATTCCATTTTTGAGTGCTAGATTTTGTCATATTCTTTTAAGTTGGATTGCATTCTGTTCTGAGGTACAGTGAAGTTAGTTGGGATCAGTCAGATCTCTTCAAGGCTTACTTTTTACAAATTAGACTTTACCTTTTAGAGCAGTTTTAGGTTCACAGAAAAATTGAGAGGCAGGCACATGGATGTTCCATGTACCCTCTGCTGTCACACATGCGTAGCCTCCCCCACTATCAATATCCCCAACCAGAGTGGTGCATTTGTCACAATTGATAGACCTATAGTAACACATCATTATCTCCCAAAGACTGTAGTTTACGTTAGGGCTCACTGTTGGGGTTATGCATTTTATGGATTTGAACAAATGTATAATGGCATGAATCCCCAATTATTGTATCAAACAAAGTAGTTTTACTGACCTAAAAATTCTGTGGTCCATCTATTTCTTCCTTTCTTCCTTCCTACTACTCCTAACCCCTGGTAACCACTGATCTTTGTATTGTCTCCATAGTGCTGCATTTTCCAGAACATCATATGGCTGGAATCATACAGTATGTAGCCTTTTCAGATTGACTTCTTTTACTTGGTAATATGCTTTTAAGTTTCCTTGTTTTTTCATGGTTTGAAAACTCATTTCTTTTTAATGCTGAATAATATTCCATTGTCTGGGTGTACCATAATTTATTTATTCACTCACCTACTGAGGAACATGTTGGTTGGTTCCAAGTTTAGGCAATAATGAATAAAGCTGCTATAAACATCCATGTGCAGATTTTCGCGTGGACATAAGTTTTCAGCTCCTTTGGGGAGATACCAAAGAGCATGATTTGTGGATCATATGCTAAGAGTATGTTTAATTTTATAAGAAAAGGTCAAACTGTCTTCAAAAGTGGCTACACTATTTTTCATTCCAATCAGCAGTAAATGAGAGTTCTTTTTGCTTTACATCCTCATCAACATTTGATGTTGTTAGTGTTCTGGATTTTGGACATTCTAATAGGTGTGTAGTGGTATCTTATGGTTTTGATTTGCGTTTCCTTCATGACATGATATGGAATATTTTTTCACATGCTTATTTGCCATCTTCTGTGGTTTGAATGTTTGTGTCTCCCCCAGAATTCATATTATGAAACCTAACCACTAATGTGATAGCATTAGAATGTGGGGCCTTTGGGAGGTGTTTAGATCATGAGAGTAGAACCCTCATGAATGAAATTAGTGCCCCTATTAAAGAGGTTCCAGAAAGCAGCCTTGCTCCTTCCACCATGTAAGGACACAGTGAGAAGGTATCACTAAAAACAGAAACCAGGCCCTTGGCAGACCCTGAATCTACTGGACTCTTGATCCTAGACTTTCCAGGCTCCAAGAGGCTGTTTTTATAAGCCACTTCGTTTATGGTATTCGTTATAGCAGCTCAAACAAAGACACACACCATCTGTATGTCTTCTCTCATGAGGTGTCTGTTAAGGTCTTTGGCCCATTTTCCAGTTGGGTTATTTGTTTTCTTATCATTGAGTTTTAAAGGTCCTTTGTATATTTTGGATAGTAGTCCTTCATCAAAGTGCCTTTGCAAATATTTTCTCCCAGTCTATGGCTTGTTTTTTCATTCTTGTCAAAGTGTCTTTCATAGCGGACAGATTTTTAATTTTAATGAAGTCCAGTTTATCAATTTGTTCTTTCATGAATCATGCCCTTGGTGTCAAATCTAAAAAGCCATTGCCAAATCCAAGATCATCTGGATTTTCTACGGTGTTATCTTTTATGAATTGTATAGTTTTGCATTTTACATTTTACATTTAAGTCTATGATCCATTTTGAGTTAATTTTTGTGAAGGATGTAAGGTCTGTGTTTGGATTCATTTTTTTGTGTGTGGATGTCCAGTTGTCCCAGCACTGTTCCTTAAAAAGACTGTCTTTTCTCCATTATAGTCTTTTACCCTTTGTCAAAGATTAGTTGACTATGTTTATATGGGTCTATTTCTGGGTTCTTTATTCTGTTCTATTGATCTGTTTGCTTATTCTGTCTCCAATACCACACTGCCTTGATTACTAGATTTATAGTAAGTCAAATTGGTTAGTGTCAGTCAAAGTTTCCTTTTTAAGCTTTGTTAGAGTGTGTCCAAATCAGTCTTAACTGAGGGCTAATTTAATCCTACTACTAAGCCTATACCCTTGTTACTACTCTATCTGATGTCTCATATATTAAAAGGTCTTCTCACTCTGAATGATGGAATACAGCTTATCCCCCAGCTATAGACTTGAGGAGAATCTTTTGCAAATCTCCAATGCTCTCTCTCTATGCAGATCCAACTTCTTCAATACTCTACTTTGAAAATTGCTGCTGGTATCTCAGCCTCCCCAAACTCTCATTTCTGTCTCTTCAACTAAGTGAAATGGCCAGGCTCTGCTTGGGTTGCCTCTTCTTGTAGCGCAGTCTGGAAAATACCTCCATGCAGTAAACTGGTGCAATTGTAGGCCTCAGCTTTGGACCTTGTGATCTTGGGATCACAGTCTTGTGCACCCTATTGTTCAACATCTGAAAATGGTTGTTTCATGTATTCTGTGTGGTTTTCAAGCTTTTTAAAATAGCTAAATCTTGAGGGGAGGAGGGTACGGGTGAATTCACACCTAATGGATACAATGCACACTACCTGGGTGAAGCACACATTTATAAGTTTGGCTCAAACCATACAAAAGAAAATTATGTAACCAAAACTTGTGTACCCCCATAATATTCTGAAATAATAATGAAAAAACACAAATGAAAGCATAAAAATAAAATAAAATAGCTAACTCTTGCCCTTGATAGTCCATCATATCTGGAAGTGAATCTAAATGAGATTTTTAAAAATTATATGTAAATAATCACTGCTTTTGTATTTGTATCTGCCTATTATTTCATACTCACCACTCCCACAGAATCTTCTTATTTTTGAACATGGTTTTTAATCAGTTATTGTTTTCCTAGTATACTGCTATATCATAGGTAATATTATCTACTTTCTTCTAATTATATACCTTTATTTTTTCTTTTCTCTAATTGCATTGGATAACAATAATAGTATTAATAGCGATGATAGCAAATAAGCCTTGTCTTTACATTTATTTATATATCTAATTAGTATCAAAATTATGGACATGAGTTCTGAATAAATATATATAATCTACTAATTAAATGGTACTTTCTTTTATTTTCTTAAAATTACTTTAAAGTTTTAAGATAAGTTATTAAATATTCGATAATGATACTTTATGCCACATCACCAGGCCCTCTCAATCACCCTAAAATATTTTATTTTTCTTATTCCAAACTATACCTAATTATAATCTTCAAAACATTCCTCTTTCTACCCTGTTATTGTACTTTTTTCCTTTGGATATTTTTTAAAATCCAACACTAGAGGTGTAAACACACCAAAATTTGTTTCAAGATTTTCTAATAATGCATAGCTTATTGTAGTTGTTAAAAGATATGTTCAGAGAACAATTTATAATGATACTCAGGTCTCTTTTGGGGGCTGCAATTGATAGTTCAGTATTCTATTAAAGAATTTTAAACTATTTTTAGTTTTTAATTCAGTTACTTTTTTTGGTCTTAAATTTGCCCTTACAGAAGTTCCCCAATCACTTGTTTGCCTGTTTTCCCTTTCATACAAACTTATGACATGATATAATGTCTTTACATTTATAAGGTGCTTTTAACTTTCCAAAGATCTTTTATCTCAGTGATTGGCTAACTTTTCCTGGATTAGCTGGGCACAAAGAATCTTCCTGTAATGTACTTGACCTTCAGGTCAGGTAGCCTCTGACCTGAACTCTTATCCAGTGATTCTTAATGTCCTGGATGAACTTCAAATATCTTAGATCTGTTTAATTACTATTACAATATTATAAATATTTCCTATAGTTTGGAATTTAATTTGATATTGATAACCCATTTCATTTAATATTTTGAAATATGATTTTCTTAGGTCATATTGAAAAGAGTTACTAATTCTGTTCTAAAGAACTAAAAGATGGAATCTTAATAAATGAAACATTTAGTTTTGGGAAAAAATGAAAAAAATTGTTTTATTATTTTTAAGTGCATGTAAGTAATTTCAATAGCAACAAACATGGATTATAACTTGTCTCTGAGTGAGCTATTTAAAAGGAAGTACAAATAATTTGTCTAGTTATTTGTGAGTAGGTTCTACAAAATTGACTAAAGTATTTTGCATTTTTAAGTAGGTTATAGTTACTCAGAAATTTGTTTTTACATTTCCTTCATTTAGCAAAGTTATATTTTTATAGGATAAAAATAAACTTCAAAAAAATCTTAATCTTATAAATGGTTACAAATCTGATCTTACAAATGGTAAAGAAAAAGAATAATGCTTAATAGCATAAATCTTCATGTATACAGCTAGTCTGCCATGCTATGGGTAACACAATCTACTTATTGCTTTTTGGTTGGTGTATCAGTAAAGATTATTAAAATATTTTAACCTCAACAAATTCTAACACACTATAATCATTCAGTAAATATCTATCATGGTAGACTGAACTACTGGCCCCAATTCTCTCCTCTCTATTAGTCCATGCCCTTTGTCTTGCAGCTTTTTGGTGTCCGCCTACTTGGACTCTGGACTCAGCAATGTGATTTTCTTTGATCAATGAGGTGTTAGACGAATTGATAAGCAGATGGTTGAATGGGACCTCCTCTTTTCTATTCTTTGGCCATTGCTGTAAGAAAATGCTGGGCTGGCCTTATGGAGAATCAGAGACATGCAGAATAAAGCCAACCCAAAGGTAAATAAATAAGCCAGTCAAACTTCAGATGTATGAGGGAACCTGGCCAAGGCCAACCTAGATCAGCTGGAAAACAGCCAACTCTCAGATGAATAAGTGAGCTATTTAAGATCAGTAGAGTGATCTAATAACCATCTCAGATGTATGAGCAGTAAATCTTTGTTTCATGTCACTGAGGTTTTCCTGTTCCTTGTTATGCAGCATTATTATGGGGATAGGTAACTGATATACCCACTAAATGAGCAAATCTTATTTGAATTCTCCCATTACTTCATCCACATACATTTATCGACATTCTAAATAAAATAGAGGGAACTCGGGGTCAAGAAGTCTGCTTCTTAATATCTTTTATCCCATTATTCCTTAATCATCCTACTCCATGCTTTGGTGAATTTTGGGCAAACTTTGTCAAACTTTAAAATTTGCTTACTTTAAACTTGAAGTATTAAGTTTTTTCAATTTCTGAAAGGTTCTCTTTGGAGCTGTTTATTCTAACTGCTTTATTATTGTACCTTTTTGAATAAACTGTCTTCAATCAAAAAATGAAATGGTATCTTATTTAACATTTCAATCTATTATACAGAAATTAATAAATTACTTTAAAATTAAGTAAGATCCTTTATAACTGAAACTGGATTGATATAGAAAAGATATTATATGCAAACAAACACACAATCCATACATATGTGTATAAGGGCACCTATTTGTGTGTGTGTACATATAGATACATATACATATATATGCAAATAGACAATTAGAATGTTAAACTGATTTCATATGTTTTGCCTTCAAAAATTGCCACTTTTATCATTTAAATTATTTTGTATGAAAAAATAAATTATTTTATATGAATCTTTCAACCCATAGAGAAAATTGACATTTGCTGAGGGAATCTAACCTTGTATTTTCTTTTTTTCCCCTTTAATTCCAAATATGCAATCTTAACATTACATTAACATAGATTTTTCCATTTAATATGCCACAAAGTGAGTTGGTAAGCATTAAATTGTAACAGCAATAAGCTTTTAATGTAGTTAAACATGGCAAAACAAATCAGTACTTTGTTCTTAATTGATTTTGATTGTATCGTGTAGACAATCTTATTGGATTATGTGTTCATTACGAAAAAGAAAGCAAAAGCAAAACAAACAAACCAGCCCTCCAGCATTTTCAGCCTTCGTATCCACCCACACACACCCTCCAGTGTGAATATTAAAGGGAATTAATTTTGAGCCATTGACACTAATATAAGTCATTTCATTAAGAAGCTGTTTAGTTATCCTGAAATGTAGAAATAGTTTGAAAAAATTCTAATGCAGATCAACTAATTACAAGAGGAGATGTCCTTGTGTTTTCAAAATTATGATTCAAAGAGAGGTAGTTCAGTACACTAAGACAATATTGAAACACATTTGATAACTATTCGAATGTTGAAGAGTTTTCATGAATAGCCATATGTATTTCCCCTTCCATGTATATTTGTATAACCTAAAAAAATGTAAGCATCAAGCAAGCATGGAAATCTAAAGACATTATTTCAAAATAATGTAGTAACTTTATTGGCTCTAGGGGGATATGGAGAAGACATTTTCATTCTATCAATAAAAAAAAATTTTTCGGAAAAACTAAGAATAACATCAACAATTACTATATGACTAATTTGATATCAGTGATTATCAAAGGTACATAAGATGGTATTTCACTAGAGCAAAAGTGAAAATACAAAAAAATTTAGAAATTACCTACATCATTTTATCATTCATGATATTCATGCTAAAATATCAAGTTGCTTGATTTTTGTTAGGTCAATTTCCCTAAAGTGGAGCCTAAATTGGGGATTCCTGTGCAAATAATTGTTTTTGAGGGAGTACTCTCGGAAAAAAACTGCTTGGAAGTGATGAAAACTGAATAGGGTAGGTGGAAAAGTTAAGAAAGGATGTGCTTTTAGCTAAAGTCTAGGCTCAGCCTGATCCCATGTGGAGCTCTAGAGAGTGTTAATGGTACCTCAGAGTTGTCCCATTGAGACAAATTGGATTGTGTACTTCTGTATCAGTCAATTATTGGCTGAGGGCTACCTCCTTACCCCCCAACTCCCCAGGTAGGTGGGAGCTTTCGTAACTACAAACACAGAGACACCTCTGGGAGAGATGTGTCCCCTGAGCCCAGGACAATTATCTGGAGAAGCGAGCAGTTGTGAGCCCTTGTAACCCAAACTCCCAGCAGCTGGGAGGAAAAAGAGTCTGGGAAGGGTGTTAATGGTATCTATTAAATACTACAGTTGTAACGTTGGTCCAAACACTTGGTCAAAAAAATTATTTTCTACATTTTCAATGTAGAGGGCTCTTTTAGCCCCCTCCATTTCTCATATTTCTCACTGCTTGAGATATTTGCCTATTGTCTGTTTATTATTGTACAATATCTAGTTGTCAATTCATTTAGCACCTACCATAGTTTAGTGAAAAGTAAATTTAAGCTTTATGAATGACATTTATTAACTTATCAAAGACATAAGGTAAAAAAAATCCTTAGTTGTTTCAAAGAAAACATTTTTCTTAATCTAGCTTTATCTGTAAGGGCAGAGGTTTTCTAAAAAAGGAAATTTGAAATAAGTGCAGAGATGATCTTTTTCACGGGGATGCACAATGGGCTATATTTGCTAGGAAAACTGGCATATTATGTAACCTATGCTTTTTAAAAATATCCTTATATATTAAATCAATCATTTAAAAACTACTGTTAACTGATTGTCACATTAAATTTTTATGAAAACATTCAATTTTTTTGTAAAGCTCTTCTTTCTTTTCCTGTTGTAATTTATGTTCATTCTAGAATATTTAGAAAAAACCAATCTTTTCTTTAGTGCTCAGGTAATGTCAGCAAAAACAACTTTTATTTGGACAGCTTTATTGGTTAATTTCCTTTCTCTGCGAAAAGCGGATTAATAAAATGTGGTATATGTATACCATGGAGTACTATTCAGCTATAAGAAACAATGGTGATCTAGCACCTCTTGTATTCTCCTGGATAGAGCTGGAACCCATTCTACTAAGTGAAGTATCCCAAGAATGGAAAAATAAGCACCACATGTATTCACCAGCAAATTGGTTTCACTGATCAACACCTAAGTGCACATATAGGAATAACATTTATCGGGCACAGGGCAGATGGGAGGGGAGAGGAGGGGAAACAAGGGGATGGGTATATACAAACATAATGAGTGCGATGCGCACCATCTGGGGGATGGACACACTTGAAGCTCTGACTGGGGTGGGGGGCAAGGGCAATGTAACCTAAACATTTGTACCCCCATAATATGCAGAAATAAAAAAAAATTTTCCTTTTTCTGGAGGTATTTGGAAACCCTGAAAATATCAAAGTGGAATTAAATTCTCCATGTTTAATCAAAGGGTTGCATGAAATCTCACCTTGGTTTGATGACTCCCAAATTCACAATGTTCACTGGGAGTTGGGCCCATTGAGCCTTTTGTTGATAAAGGTTCAGAATAAAGTTATGCATGCATTCACCACCCTTAAGCAGTCATGTTTCCTTCCTTCCTTTCTTCTTTATTTCTTTTTAAGAAAAAGAAATCTTAACCAAAAGGGGGGAAATGTGTACTTCGATAGATACTATACAATTTCCTGATGAGTTCAATTATAAAATAATATATCATATTTTATGAGTAAAAATATGATAACATTACAAAACCAAGTATCTCCAGGCTGTTGTATATCAAGGTAACCCAAATCCTTCATGTTGAATTCTGCTGTAACTCGGAAGGAAAACATCACTGTGCTGCTGCTGATGGAGCCAGCATTGCCCCTCAGCCCTCACTCTGGGACATCACTGTCACGTATGGAAACAGGGAACAGTGCTTTCTACCATACCTGATTGATGAAACGGGAGAGGAGCCTCATTGAGGCTGCTGGAAGGGTTTCTTGGCACTTGAATGCACTTCTTTTTCTTGTGGATAGGAGTCTCATTGCTCTTAAGGAAAATACAGTGTTGTTATTATTGTATACACTTATATTACTGCCAAGCAACGATTAGGAATCTGAAGCTCATGTTCTGGTACATTTATTTCACTTGTTGTGCATTTACTCTCACCTTCAAGTACGATGAAGAGACTTTCTCTAATCACATTTGATTTACGGTGAAGGGGGTTTTACATTCAGAGTGACAGGGAAAACAAGCAGCATTGGGCACATAGCAATTCACCATGCAAAGCTTTTATCATGTGGCATTTACAGAGAACTTTGTGGCACGTGACAACAACATGCATGAAGTTTCTGAGATATAATCCCAGTTTAATTTTATAAACACTTGTGCATATTATCCTGAATAGAAATTAACTTTTCGTTTTGGTGAAAAAAGCAAACATTTTTTCCTGGTATTTATCTGTTTGACTATTTGGAAATATGTTCTTTAGGATAGCCATGAAAATGAACTTGAGATGGACTTCAAACCAAGCCCTTTGGCAATGCAGCAACCCCACTACTGGAATTCCTTATTTTATACTGTCAATTCAAAAACCTGTAAATTTTTCAAGATAGGAGCCTGCTTTTTATTTCTTTGTCTTCATTCTAGTTTCTAGCACATTGTTAGCTATGTTCACACCAGCTTTTGGTGGAAGTGAATTGATTTTGAAAGAAATTTACTATATCACTATATTATAGTGATTGCATGATTGGAACATTGGGATAAGTTAGTTGATGTGTATTTTGTTCAAAGTCAGAGACTAAAGGGTCAAAATCAAAACTCTGTTATATCTGATAGAAGATATGCTCTGATTCCAAATGCACCTTCTACCACAGTGGCTCCTGGTGGTGGACTGAGGCTATGGTATTTAATAACAAGTTACTTTTTCTTGATATATTAATTCATATGCATAATAATATATTAATCCATATAATAATTAATGTTATTCATATTAATTCAATTAATCCATATTAATATATGAGCCTCTCTCAGCCTCATAACTTGTATATGAATGCAGAAATGTCAACTAATATGTAAACAGCAACATACAATCTTTAAATGGTATTGAATTAAAACAGTTCAAAGAAACTTTTTGTAAACTGATATAGATTACAGTTAGCAGTTCTTACCAAAAGAAAGCTTCATTACAATTTCAGAAGAGACTGGTAATGTTCACAACTCCAGTAAGATAAAAAATTAAAAGACACAACCCATCAATTTAATTTTGTCCTCTAGAGGTTAACATGTTATGTATGCATCACGATCAGTTCCTGACATTTTGGCATTTCTACACTACTTTGGTAGAAAGAAAAGGAAATACCTAATAGTTTAATTCCAAGACATCAACTCTTTTAAGTAAAACAGATCTTAATGCATTTTTTTTTTCAAATGCATGTCCTAGCCAGTTACTTCTGAAGAGAACGTATTCTACATCTCCAGAAATTCTCTTAAAATCAGTAAGCAACCAGCCTTATGATATAGGATTATATTAATGAAAGCTGCTAGTCTAGCAATAGTTTCTAAAATAATGTTTGTTTTATTGAAATTAATTTAAAGTTGGTCTTTAACATTTTAACATTTTTGTATAATAGGCTTTTGATGACTATCATAGTATAATAACAACCCATTTGAATGATGTTTTTTGAAAGAGATCAGACTTTTTGATTTTAAAAAAATTTGCTATCACAATTATATTAAGTGATGACATCAGAATTTGAGTGGAAATTATGAATGCATAATTGTGCGATTGGGTCAATGCAAAATGTAGGCTGGGATGGCAGCTGCCAAAGGAACTGAACCAAAGTAATAAGTACATGTTCATATGCTGGTTATGAGTTTATTCAGTCCTTCTTGCTGGTGCTTTATCTGTTGATGGTCTTTTATCCTTGCCTTTGCCCACCGGGCTCTATTCTGTAGAGGCCTGGACGATAATAACATGACCCATTTACTCAACTACTCACGACTCTGAGGTTTTTTTCTTTCAGATGTGTTTTATATGGTTTCTAATTCGAGGACATATATTGGGCTTACTTTTTTTGTTAACTTTCTAATTCAAAATAATTATAGATTCACAGGAAGTAACAAAGGTATGCAGCGAGGTCCTGTATACTTTTTACTCAATTTCTTCCAATCATGACATCTTGCTTAACTATAGTATAGTATCAAAACCAGTAAATTAACATTGATATAATCCACAGAGCTTATTCAGATTTCTGAAGTTTGACATGCACTCATTTGTGTGTGTTTCTGTGTGTGTGTGTAGTTCTGTGCAATTTTATTGCTTGTGTAGATTTGTGTGACCGTCATGACAATCAAGACACAGAACTGTTCCATCACCACAAGGCTCTCTCATGCCACTTGATAGGCACATCCATCTGTCTCCTCCCTACTTTAACACTTGGCAAGCACTACATTTCCATAATTATGTATTTCAAGAATGATATAAATGGAATCATGCAATATGTAATTTTGTGAGGTTGGCATTTTCATTTTGTATAATTCCTTTGAGATTAATCCAAGTTGTTGATGTATCTATAGTCAGTTCTTTTTTATTGTTGAGTAGCAATCCTTGGTATGGATGTACCATAATTTGTTTAGCCATTAACCTATTGAAGAACATTTGAGTTGTTTCCAATATTTGGCTATTACAGATAAACCTGCTATGAAGATTCGTGTACAGGTGTTCGTGTGAACATAAATTTTCATTTTCATGGTATAAATGCACAAGAGCTGGATTACAATGTAAATTCACATTTAGTTTTAGAAAATCATCCTTATTTTTCAGGGTGGCTTTACCATTCTACATTCCCATCAGCAGTGTACGAGTTATTTAGTTTTTCCAAATCCTCATCTACATTTTGTGTTGTCAGTATTTTTTATTTTAGCCATTCTAATAGCTGTGATGTCTCATTGTGGCTTAAATTTGCACTTCCATAATGGCCAATGCTTTTGAACATCTTTTCATATGTTTATTTGCCATCAGTATATCCTCTTTGGTGAAATGTCTTTTCACGTCTTTTGCCCATTTTCTAATTGAGTTGTTGATTTTTTTAATGTTTAATTTTGAAAATTCTTTATATATTCTAGATACAAGACCTTTTTCAGATAGGTTGGCTCCAAGTTGGTAGCCTATCTATGTATCTTCTTAACAGGGTCTTTTGCAGAGCACTATTTTTAATTCGATGAACTTCAGTTTATTAATTTTTTTCTTTTATGATCATGCGTTTGGTGTAAAGTCTAAGAAGTATGCCTACCCCTAATTTCTGAAAGTTTTTTCATTTGTTATCTTCTAAAAGTTTTATAGTTTTTCATATTTTACATTTATGTTAATGATCCATTTTGAGTTAATTTTTGTATAAGGTGTGAGGTTTAGGTCAAAGTTTATTTTTATTTATTTGTTTATTTTTTGCTTATGGATGTCTAATTGCTCCAGAATCATTTGCTGAAAAGCCTATGCTTCTTTCATTGAATCGGTTTGCAGTTTTGTCATAAATTACATGGGCATATTTATGTAGAACTATTTCTAGGTTCTCTATACTGTTCCATTGATCTATTCCTCAGCAAATATCAGTCTTGAGTATTACAGCTCTACAGTCACCTTTAACAGATAGAACAATTCTTCCTACTTTATTCTTTTTAAAAAAAAATTGTTTTAACTAATATAGGTCCCTTGCCATTGCTTTTCCATACATATTTCAGAATAAGATTTTCTATGTCTACAAAAAACTTTGCTAGGCATTACATTAAACCTATAGATCAATTTCAGGAGAATTAACACCTGTCCAGTGCTGTGTCTTCCAATCCATGATCACAGTATATCTCTCCATATAGGTCTTTGGTTTTTTACAACAGCATTTTGCATTCAGCATACAGATTTCACATGTGTTTTGTTTGTTTCATGCCTAAGTATTTTGTTTCATACCTAAGTTTTCTTTGAAGTAACTGTAAATGAAGCTGTATTTTTAATTTCATTTTCCATGTGTTTGTTGTCAGTGTACAGAAATGGGATTGTTATTTTGTGTTGATCTTGTATCCCGCAACTTTGCTGAATTAACTTCATAGTCCT